>JAHUXG010008616.1:0-12141 GCA_020740815.1 Sciurus niger
AAGTATTCCAGAAAATAGAAGAGGAGGGAACTCTCCCAAACTTATTCTATGAAGCCAATATTACCCTGATTCCTAAACCAGACAGATACACATCGAGGAAAGAAAATTTGAGACCAATATCCTTAATGAACATCGACACAAAAATTCTAAACAAAATTTTAGCAAATCGCATACAAAAACATGTTAAAAAGATAGTGCACCATGATCAAGTGGGTTTCATCCAAGGGATGCAAGGTTGGTTCAACATCAGGAAATCAATAAATGTCATTCACCATATCAATAGACTTAAAGTCAAGAATCACATGATTATTTCGATAGATGCAGAAAAAGCATTTGATAAAATACAGCATTCCTTCATGCTCAAAACACTAGAAAAAATAGGGATAGTGGGAACATTCCTTAACATTGTAAAGGCCATCTACCCTAAGCCCATGGCTAATATTATTCTAAATGGTGAAAAACTGAAAGCATTCCCTCTAAAAACTGGAACAAGGCAGGGATGCCCTCTTTCACCACTTCTATTCAATATCGTCCTTGAAACTCTAGCCAGAGCAATTAGACAGACCAAAGAAATTAAAGGGATACGAATAGAAAAAGAAGAACTCAAACTATCCCTATTTGCTGATGATATGATTGTATACTTAGAGGAACCAGGTAATTCCACCAGAAAACTTTTAGATCTCATAAGTGAATTCAGTAAAGTAGCGGGATATAAGATCAATGCACATAAATCTAAGACATTTTTATACATAAGTGATGAATCTTCAGAAAGAGAAATTAGGAAAACTACCCCATTCACAATAGTATCAAAAAAAAATAAAATAATTGGGAAGCAATCTCACAAAAGAGGTGAAAACCTCTACAATGAGAACTACAGAACACTAAAGAAAGAAATTAAAGAAAACCTTAGAAGATGGAAAGATCTCCCATGTTCTTGGATAGGCAGAATTAATATTGTCAAAATGGCCATACTACCAAAAGTGCTATACAGATTCAATGCAATTCCAATTAAAATCCCAATGATGTACCTTACAGAAATAGAGCAAGCAATTATGAAATTCATCTGGAAGAATAAAAAACCCAGAATAGCTGAAGCAATCCTTGGCAGAAAGAGTGAAGCAGGGGGTATCGCAATACCAGATCTTCAACTCTACTACAAAGCAATAGTAACAAAAACGGCATGGTATTGGTACCAAAATAGAAAGGTGGATCAATGGTACAGAATAGAGGACTCGGACACAAACCCAAATAAATACAATTTTCTCATACTAGACAAAGGGGCCAAAAATATGCAATGGAGAAAAGATAGTCTGTTCAACAAATGGTGCTGGGAAAACTGGAAATCCATATGCAACAGAATGAAACTAAACCCATATCTCTCACCATGCATGAAACTAAACTCAAAATGGATTAAGGATCTCGGAATCAGACCAGAGACCTTGCATCTTATAGAAGAAAAAGTAGGTCCAGAGCTTCAACATGTCGGCGTAGGACCAGACTTCCTCAACAGGACTCCCATAGCACAAGAAATAAAAGCGAGAATCAACAACTGGGATAGATTCAAACTAAAAAGCTTTCTCTCAGCAAAGGAAACTATCAGCAATGCGAAGAAAGAGCCTACTGAGTGGGAGAAAATCTTTGCCAATCATACTTCAGATAGAGCACTAATCTTCAGAATCTATAAAGAACTCAAAAAACTCTACACCAAGAACTACAAAACCACAATTGACAAATGGGCTAAGGAAATGAATAGACACTTCACAGAAGAAGATCTACAAGCAATCAACAAACATATGGAAAAATGTTCAACATCTCTAGTAATAAGAGAAATGCAAATCAAAACCACCCTAAGATTCCATCTCACCCCAATTAGAATGGCGATTATCAAGAATACAAGCAACAACAGGTGTTGGCGAGGATGTGGGGAGAAAGGTACACTCATACATTGCTGGTGGGGCTGCAAATTAGTGCAGCCACTCTGGAAAGCAGTGTGGAGATTCCTTAGAAAACTTGGAATGGAACCACCATTTGACCCAGCTATCCCACTCCTTGGCCTATACCCAAAGGACTTAAAATCAGCATACTACAGAGATACAGCCACATCAATGTTCATTGCTGCTCAATTCACCATAGCCAGATTGTGGAACCAACCTAGATGCCCTTCAGTTGATGAATGGATAAAGAAACTGTGGCATATATATACAATGGAATATTACTCCGCAATGAAGAATGATAAAATTATGGCATTTGCAGGCAAATGGATGAAATTGGAGAATATCATGCTAAGTGAGATAAGCCAATCTCAAAAAACCAAAGGAAGAATGATCTCGCTGATAAGTGGATGATGATACATAATGGGGCGTGGGAGGGGTTAGTTTTAGGGTTAGAGTGAGGGTTAGGGAGGGGGGCAAGAATGGGGGAAGGAAGGACTGTATAGAGGGAAAAGAGGGATGGGAGGGGTGGGGGGAAGGGGAAAAATAACAGAATGAATCAACCAACATCATCCTATGTAAATTTATGATTACACAAACGGTATGCCTTTACTCTATGTACAAACAGAGAAACAACATGTATCCCATTTGTTTACAATAAAAAAAAAAAGAAGAGACCAGTTCATATCTAATCACAGAAAAATCAAATCAGTATCCAACTAATTCACTGAATGCTCTCAAAATGAAAAACCAAAGTCCTTGAAATCCTTGAGGTTGGCTCTATGGTTTCTGAGAAGGTACCCAGCAATAGAAGCCCTCCCTGCAGATTCATCCTTTGTAATTGCATCTGGACACCAGGGCATGTTGGCTCAGGGGCAGAATTCCATTCCAAGAAATTTTAATACTTCCACCAAACCAAAAATCTTTCCACAAAGAGGAAACACTGAGATGATTCATTCCTACCGGCTTCGCTGAAGTAACTCCCAGTGGGCTGGTCCAGTGGTCAAACTGAAAGCTGAAGGATACACCAACAATTGGCAACCTTGGGGACAGAAAAATCAAAGAACAGTGGATGCAGATGAACATCAGTCCTCCCTCTACTCCTACCAACAGGGACTAAACTCAAACTTTTCAAAGCACAAAAAGATGTCAGCCTAGTGAGTCAGAGTCAGCAGCATGAAGATACAGCTCTGAATTCTTCCAGAGATAAACACATAAAAGAAACAGCCACAAGTAAAGTGGGACTGAAGACTGAAATCAGAATACATACCTTCAATTAAAAAAAAAAGTACAGAATTTTCATTCAGATTTTTCTCAGCACTGTAGGGTCAGTACCACATGGCTAACGACCATGTTCTGTGATTCTTTTCAACTGAAATTAGGGGCAGAGTAGTTGCTCTGGAGTTTACTGATAAGGCTCAACACAGACCACTAAACCCAGAGCCCAGGCACCCCTACCTTCTGCTTGGCAGGCAGTCAAACGACCCTTATCACTTCACTTTGCTCAGTGGGAAATGGGAAGCAACTTTAGTAAAATGCTAACACCACTGAGTACCACACAAGGGGAAGATCTGGAATTAGAACACTGCTCTGACTTGGTTCTGCGTGCTTCCAGACACTACCATACTTTTCCTAATTTGGACCAAAATGTTACTGGCTATATACCTGAGTGCTGAAATTCGTGAGAGTATAGGCCATTTCTTCATATCTGCTGTGCTCAAAGTTACTACAAACACAGTAACAGGAGAGGCTTAGAAGGCAGAGCAGACATTTAGGAGCATGGCTCCTGCTTTTTAGCTACATGGTAAATATGTTAAATTACCACCCCTCAAAAGCCCCATCATCCATACACAGCAGGTCTGAGAAGCCAGATGGAGTGAAGGAGTTGAACATGTGGTGATCACATTTCACCCCCAATTCTTTTGTGCATTTGTGCATAATATTTGTGCTTTTTGTGCAAAGTTTATGCTTAGGGATCCCTCCACCCGAGACCAGCCCAGGACCAACCCTCTAAGTGATTTTGGAACACAACTGATTAGCACTGTCTCACCTCTCTGTGCATACACTTGTGCAAGTTCTGCAAAGCGGATGTCATAGCAGATGCCAAGGCCCACTCTGCAGTAAGCTATTTCCAAACAGAAAATACACAAATAAAAAGTTAACCTCCTGTAGCATCACATGGCAGGGTAAAGCCTCCGTAATCTAATGATCACAAAATACTAACAGGAATAAAATAACACAGGACCCCTGAATGAAGACCATTTATTAGCTCAATCCTACTCATATTTCATCTCACAAAGACATCGTTTACATCAACAGAACAGAAATGAAAAATTCATTTCTACATGAATGCTCACTAAGTGAGGGGTGTTCAATCATGGTCTAACAGAAACACATGTCATAGGACATGACCACATGGAAGAGTAAAACTGTGCCAGATGCTTGGTCCTCTATTTTGGCCTGAACTTTTCAGATCTCTGACTATTCTTTGCCTTCCTCACCTCTGGACTTTCAGTCAGGTTGTGAAAAAGTTGAAGAGACATAAAAAGAAAGGAACATCTCCTTCTCTGGGGTTAGTAAAAAAGGCAAATTTATCAACTACGTACGAGTATCAAATATGGAGACACTATCACCAGGACTCAATACTTTAGATTCTTGACATGTAATTTTCCCAGGAATATCAATGTCAAAAAGATGGATCTGCAACACAAATAATTGATTTGGGTATCTCTTTTTCAGCAGGGCTAAGAATATGTGCTTAGCATGTGCAAGGCCCTCACTTCAATTTCTAGCACCCAAAAAAAAAAAAAAGCAAAGAGGTATAACTAAAAAGCTGAAAGATAAATTAAATGAAATTAAATTAAATGGAATTCTAAGAACTAGTTAATAATTCAAAATAATGAGAAAAGAACAACAAAGGGAAAAATATAATCTGTATACCAAATCTAACCATATCGATAATCACATTAAATATAAATGAGTGAGTCACTCCAGTTAGAAGGTAGAAACTGTAAATCTGAATAAAAAAGTAAAAGTCAACTACATACTGTATACAAGAAAACTATTTAAAATATAAGACACATACAGATTGAATATATAAGACACATAGAGATTGAAAATAAAAGATAAGAGCTGGATGCCAATGGCACAAGTCTGTAATGCCAGCGACTAAGGCTGAGGAGGCTTGGGTAGGAGGATCTCAAGTTGGAGTCAGCCTCAGACTTAGTGATATCCTGTCTCAAAACTTTTAAAAACGTTAAAAAAAAAAGGGTTGGGGATATTAGCTCAGTGGTAAAGTTCCCCTGGGTTTAATTCCTAGTACCCCTAAAATTAAAAATAAATAAACAAAAGATTAGAAAAACATTTATTAGGCAAACAATAAACTTAAAAACCTTGGAGTAACTAGTATTAGCAGATATAAAGTTGACTTCAAGAGAAAAACAAGACAAGAAAAAAGAGGCATCTCATAATGACAAAAAGATCAATTCATCAGGAAAACTTAACAGTCCCAAATGTATGTGCATTTACTACTGCAAAGATGTCAACTCACCCCAAACCAATTTCTGTATATTTAATGAAATCCTAATAAAAATTCCAGTAGGTTGTTCCTTTGCAGAAATTGACATACTGAGTCCTTTATATAAAAATGTGTGTGGCCAAGAACAGCCACTTGTGCCAAAATGCAAGATGTGTGAATCATAAGAGACACTAGGAAACTTTGAAGCAGATTCTTAAGAGGCAATGAGGCCATGAGTGGTGGCACACACCTGTAATCCCAGCGGCTCAGGAGGCTGAGGCAGGAGGATCGTAATTCAAAGCCTCAGCAACAGCGAGGCACTGAGCAACTCAGTGAGACCCTGTCTCTAAATAAAATACAAAACAGGGCTGGGGATGTGGCTTAGTGGTTGAGTGCCTCTGAGTTCAATCCCTGGTATGCCCCCCCCCCCCCCAAAAAAAAGAGGCAACGAGACTTCAACATTCTCTACTTACCTTTCTGTGCTTTACTAGTAACGTTCCATCAGGTCCAAAGACAGTACAGGTGTTATATATTTTCCCAGCATCCTCTTCAGAGATGGAGCCTTTCATTAAGAGAATAAACATACTGGCACATAAAACAAAAAGAAACTAAAAAGAATGGAGCAATTATTTTGTGATAACTAGTGATAATTATTTTGTGATAAAGGCCTGATAAGCTGTCACTTGGGTCCAATGATATAGTTTATTCTCTTCTACACATTATTTAACTCTATTTTCTTTGTGAATATCATCTTTCAGAGATAAGGTCTAAAGCGTAGATGAAAAATAATCAGATCAGATGCCGAAGACAGATTTAAAAGGCCACCAAACTGTTCCTCAAATTCAGTCATAATCTTGAGCAACACTCAATATGTAACAGAGCAAAATAATTTCTTGTTGTTCACCGTAATTTCACTAGGTCCTGCAACAAGACTATACCCTAAAAGGCCTCAAGATGAGAACATTAAGTCATAGGACTCTCCATCACTGATTGCAGTTCCATCTCTATGCTTCTTGCTTTGCTACATTTTACTCATTCTTAACCCTTAATATATCATAACACAAAGGTAATTTTGTTTGCTGTATTTATTGAACAGAATTTTACTGTGCTTATTTTTAATTGTACCAAACAGAACAATTTAAAATTACTTCAAAATCACAAAAATAAACCTATGTTTATGCATGTGGACTCTAAGGAAAAAAACTTCTCAACCCTATATTAGTATAATAAAAAAACAGATATGATTTATCTTTCCACATTTTTATCTGCCTCTACACCACTTCTTCTCCAAAAAAAATCATCAATATCAATGAGGTGTGTGTCCTTCTATAATATTTACTATGCCATTACATACATAACTACATATAAAAGTATACAGTCATATTTTGTGCAAGGGATTAATCTGAATGGGAATACCTTATTCATAACCATGTTGAACTTGTTTTTTTTTCTACTTTACAGTGTGTATTGAAGCTTCTTCTACATTATTATTAGAAATAAACTTACCTCATTCTTTTCAAGCATTGAATTATGTTTCATAGTTTAACTGTAACAAAAATCATTCAATTACTTTTAATGTTTAGGACATTATTATATCACACAGAAGGAAGTTACCTCCAATGAGATATAAGTTGCATTCCTTTGCTACTTCAGAAAGCTTCTGTGTGGTCTCACCAGGAATCTTCTCCACAAAGTCAGGAAAAGATTCTAAGCAATATGGAAAAGTAAAGCATTCCTAGAATAATGTTGTCAAAGAAAAGGAGAAGAAAAAACCCGATTAAACGTTCAACCCCTTCTTAAAGTTCTGCTGAAAAAAAAACAAAGCTGCTGCTTCCAACTCAGCTATCACTTGAAAGGGTAAAATATGACTAAGAAAAAACCCCAGGGCTAAAGAGCCTGTGGCCAAAAGCGGACTAGTCACATTATCCCAGGAAGGGTTATAGAAGGCAAGTCATGTGAGCTCTACCAAATCCTGATCATCCTGGAAGATGGCTAGGCCTGCCTTTCCCTTGAGTGTACAAAATAACGTGTTCCAACCCTGGGCTCCCAAGCCCTACTATAAATAAGGCTTACTCATTTGACTTTGGGTATTGGGATGAATTCTCAAGTTTAAAATTATATTATAAGCTATGCAACAATAAAACCTGTGCATGAAAAAAAAAAAAAGCTTTGAAAGTCACAGAGGTTAAGATGTTTCCTCATCTGTAAATGAACTATTTCTAAATTCCCTTTCAGCAGTATCATTCTGATCCTACAATTTTTTATTCACCAAGGGTATGTCTGTCTTCAACAGCTCTCTGACGTGTCAGAAAACAAGCAAAAATTACTAAAATTTCAACTCTAATTCTCTCATGCTGCATTCAATGATACTGCCTATGTACTAGGCAAGGTCCTGGGAAACTAAGGCCCAAAGATCACCGCGCGTACAGACGCATGTCAGTCAGTGAGGTGAGCACACACAGGATTCAAACTCTTTCGCTCCCGGGCTTTATTCTCTCAGCAACACAAACCAATAAAGAGACCGTAAGTACGGAAAAGCCCCATGACTGGCAACATAAGGAAAACCGGATTACCAGTAAGAGTTCAAGAGCTGGGGGTATAGCTCAGTGGTAGGGCACTTGCCTATTTGCCTAGCATGTGGAAACTATGGGTTCAATCCCCAGCACTACCATAAAAAAGAAAAAAGACAAACAGTAAGATCTCAAAGCTCTTTTGTTAAGGATTTCTGCTCATTGCCACATTTGGGACAGGTTGATGACTGTCTAAAAGTCAAGGTGGACCTGAAAATTCTCCAATCTAGATAGGGTTTGTAAAGAGCTACCTCGTCTCCATAGCTGGAAGTGAGTGGAGTTAGTTCACTGAGACCATCTCACAACACCTTTGAAGAACACTCCAGAAGATGCATATTCTGAAATCTGGGTACCCCTGTCTGGGGAAAACCTGTACCTGCTGACAAACAAAATGTGGTGCAACATTTAGCTGGTTCTGTTCAGGAAATCACCTATAAAAGAGATGCAGAGTTCTACTAGCTTTAAGAAGCCACAGGCTTCCTCGATGTCTCTAAAAAATTTTTAGTCATTAAAAAAAGTATATTAGCAATTCAATGCTAAAACCATGTTCTGGTCCTACAGAGACTTTTTTAACCTTTAAGTAACTCTCTAAATATACTAGGATTTTGGATTCCTTATCTGAATAGAGTAGAAGATTCTAAAGTTAAAGACCTGGAAACATGTTAGTAAATCCTATGGCAAAGACCCTTGCTAAGGATGACACAAACATGTAACAATACTGAGGCTTCAAGACACTGCTGAACCTGGAACATAAGAGGACGACCAGAGTTAACAAACACTATTCTGCTAGGTCTACAGCAGAAAGGAATGGTTGCCTCCACACTTACTGGCAGAGAAACTATTTTAGCTCCTTGCTTTGCTGCCTCCCGGACAAGGCTACAGGCTCGATGGACATTATTTGATTTGCTGGAAGAAACATGAAACTGGATGAGGGCCAAGCGGAAAGCTGAGGACAAAGACAAAATAAAACGTCTGTCAGAAGATCTGACCACTAATGCAGATAGAAGCATCATTCTCAGAGGGCATCTTGCAATGTGTGGAGAATTTTTTTTAATTTAATATATATATATATATATATATATATATATATATATATATATATTTTAGTTGCAGGTGGACAAAATACCTTTATTTTATTTTATGTGGTGCTGAGGATTGAACCCAGAGCCTTAGGCATGCTAGGTGAGCGCTCTACCACTGAGCCACAATCGCAGCCCCTGGAGATATTTTTGATTGACACAATTACTGACAATCTAATGGATTTATTATCTACACTTAACTCTGATGAGGGCCTGCTTGGCTCAGGGTTAACCCTAAAAGTAGGAAAACTGTGCTGTCACATTCCTTGATTTAATCTTGAATGTAAGTGAATATAAATTTAACCCTGAATGCAATTTGTTATACAGTTTCAGAATCTGGATAAAATCAAAGAATTCTAAAACAGGAAGCAAAAGATGACATTACTTTGGGACAAAGTGATACTTTAAGCTGTCACCAAAACATCACACAAACCCAATAAAGGTCTCCCCTAAAACTCAGAAACTGAGCTTTGTCTCTGCTTCTGAGGGAGGGAAAGATAAAGATCAGCATGACTGTGTTGGTGGCTTCCTCCCTCTCCCACGTCACAAGCAGGGCAAGGGTCTGCCTGACATTCTGCAAATCCCACTGCAGAGGGCTGCAGCAGGGAAGCCCATCGCCCGCCGCCCACGCCGCCCTCCATCCGAGCTGACCAACATCTGCGACCGGAAGGCCGCAGGCGTAAGGGGGCGAGGGACTGAGGCGGCTGATTCTCGTCAGTACCGCACCAAGCCTCCACTCCGGCCCTAGGCTGGCTGTCAGCCCCGCCGCCTCGCTTACTAGCCATGGCTCTCCGTGAAAGCACCATTTGCAGCACAGGAAGGAAGCGGAATCAGGAAGACAGCGAGGGTGCGCGGGGCTGGGCCACGCACGCCGGGACCACGCACGCCGGGGGGCGGGGCCGCGGCGTCAGAGACTCCGCCCCCGCCCTTCCTCTGGGTTTGCGAGGAGCCCCAAACCGCTTAGGTTTGTCTGGTTGTGGTGTTTTTTCCGGGGACGGTTGCTCTACCACTGAGTCGCATCCCCAGCAACTTTTATTACTTATTTTGAGACAGAGTCTCACAAAACTGCTTAGGGCTTCGCTGAGTTCCTGGGGCTGACTTTGAACTTGTGATCCTTCTCTTCGGCATTCTGAGCCTTTGGGATTACAGGCAGGCGCCACCACGCCTGGCTCCCGGGTTTTTTTCGTTGTTCTTTTGTTGTTTGTTTGTTTGGCGGTGCTGGGAATGGAACCCATGTCCTTGAGCATGCAAAGCAAGCGCGCGGGGACACACACGCCGCCTCAAACCCCTATTTATGGCGTGCTTTTTGCACTAGCCTGGACCAACGAGAAATGGTTAATTACAACACAGCCCGGAAAGAAGGTCTCTGAAAGCAAAGGGCAAAGAGGGGCAACCTAAATCATGGCGCTGTGCTGGTAAATGTTTCGTAAGCAGGCTCTCGGGTGGAAAAGCCTGATTGGGAGCCTTTGACAGTTCTCTACCAGAGGGCCGAACTTCTTGCTAGTTGGAATCTAGCCTGAGTAATTTTGTATGCTGATTGGCTTGAGCCACGAACAAATCGCTGAGACGGGGATGGTTGATTTAGGATTGGACTGCTAGGCTGCTAAAGAGGAAAGGGAAAAGAGATACTGAAGGTTCAGCTCAATATCCTGTGCAACAAATCAGATCTCTAATATTCAGAAAACCGCTTGCTAAAATTCTATTTTAGGATTAGGTATTTATATATGTCATATTGCTTTTTAATTTTTGTGTTTTTGTGACGAGAGATTTGCAGATCAAAATATATGGATTTTGAACTTTTCTAATGATCTGGACTCATTAAATTATATTAAAACAGATCCTGAGTTTTAAAAGAACACTATAAAAACATTTTGGGAACAATTAGGAACACTTAAATGAGAACCAACATTTGATACTATAGTTTTTTTATATGTAATATGGTATTACAATTATGACAATGTCACTATTCTTAGGTAATTAAGCAGGTCAGAGACCCCCACCCAAAAGACCCTTGCCATAATTAAACTTCTTCTCTTGTCAGATCAACAGGGTTATTGTGGTTGGTAGTTTCCCCTTTCTTGTAACAATAACAGGTTTGCACACAAAAAGTGTTGAGTAGTCTGCAAGATTGTTGTGCACGAAGATATTTTTTCTGCTTCTTGGTAAAAATGTGTGAAACCTGCATCTGGTCTAGAGGATGGAACAGAAAGCACTTTTCATGTGAACCTCCAAGCCCCCACCACCCCAACAGGGTATGATGTTCAAAAAATTTCCAAAATCTTTATTCAGAGGAAGAATTCTTAGGCAAGAGCTACCTCTGAACCCTGAAGTCAACAAACCTGCTGCCTGAAAATTCCTCAGCTGTCCAGCTTCTTTTGTCCTACTTTAGTAACACATGGAGAAATATTTAAGGGTGAAATGTCAGAGTATTAAACTGACTTGAAAATGGACAGCAAAAAAGGAAATATGTTTATATAAAACAAAAATGGCAAAATGTTAGTTGCTAAATCTAGGAGAAGAATATATAGCTGTTCACAAAACTATAAAGTTTAAAAATTTTAAACTTTGATAATAAAAACTTGAGGGGGAATACATAGCAATTATAGGTTTTCTGCAGCTTAATAGTTTTTATAGAAGAAGATCACCTTTTAATTTCTGCTCTGCTTAGTAACATATTAATTAAGTCAACTTTGACCACGTAAAACCTGTAAAAAAAATTTAAGTCATCTAAGTTTCTCAGTTATACCTAATTGGTACACAAGGTTGTACCTAACAGTGATGGCAAAACCTGGCTGGACATGTTATTAAGTGCCTGTGAACACCCAGACAGAGATGTCCAATAGGAAGTTTGACATAAATCTTGAGCACAGATACCAGGCTGGAGATTAATGTAGGAGTCATCAGGAATTTAAGATAAAGCTCTGAATATGGATGAGAACACAAGTGGACTGTGAAAGGCGCATTTAGGAGAGGGCCTGAGGAGACTGGGAAGGAGCAATCAAGGCCAAGGGCCTTTGATAATGTCCCTTCCATCACACAAAAAA
>JAHUXG010008617.1:0-17426 GCA_020740815.1 Sciurus niger
AAGGTACATCATTGGCATTTTAATTGGAATTGCATTGAATCTGTATAGCACTTTTGGTAGTATGGCCATTTTGACAATATTATTTCTGCCTATCCAAGAACATGGGAGATCTTTCCATCTTCTAAGGTTTTCTTTAATTTCTTTCTTTAGTGTTCTGTAGTTCTCATTGTAGAGGTCTTTCACCTCTTTTGTGAGATTGATTCCCAAGTATTTTATTTTTTCGATGCTATTGTGAATGGGGTAGTTTTCCTAATTTCTCTTTCTGAAGATTCATCACTTATGTATAAAAATGCATTGGATTTATGAGCATTGATCTTGTAACCTGCTACTTTACTGAATTCACTTATGAGTTCTAAAAGTTTTCTGGTGGAATTTCCAGGTTCCTCTAAATATATAATCATGTCATCAGCGAACAGGGATAGTTTGCGTTCTTCTTTTCCTATTCGTATCCCTTTAATTTCTTTGGTTTGTCTGATTGCTCTGGCTAGAGTCTCAAGGACGATGTTGAATAGAAGCGGTGAAAGAGGGCATCCCTGCCTTGTTCCAGTTTTTAGGGGGAACGCTTTCAGTTTTTCACCATTTAGAATGATATTAGCCATGGGCTTAGCGTAGATTGCCTTTATAATGTTTAGGAATGTTCCCACTACCCCAATTTTTTCTAGTGTTTTGAGCATGAAGGGATGCTGTATTTTATCAAATGCTTTTTCTGCATCTATTGAAATAATCATGTGATTCTTAACTTTAAGTCTGTTGATATGGTGAATGACATTTATTGATTTCCGAATGTTGAACCAACCTTGCATCCCTGGGATAAAACCCACTTGATCGTGGTGCACTATCTTTTTAATATATATTTGTATGCGATTTGCTAAAATTTTGTTGAGAATTTTTGCATCGATGTTCATTAAGGATATTGGTCTGAAATTTTCTTTCCTCGATGTGTCTCTGTCTGGTTTAGGTATCAGGGTGATATTGGCTTCATAGAATGAGTTTGGGAGGGTTCCCTCCTCTTCTATTTCATGGAATACTTTGAGGAGTATTGGAATGAGCTCTTCTTTAAAGGTTTTGTAGAACTCGGCTGAGAACCCATCTGGTCCTGGACTTTTCTTTGTTGGTAGGCTTTTGATGACCTCTTCTATTTCATTGCTTGAAATTGGTTTATTTAAGTTGTGTATGTCCTCCTCGTTCAGTTTAGGTAGTTCATATGTCTCTAGAAATTTGTTGATGTCTTCGAGGTTTTCTGTTTTGTTGGAGTATAGATTTTCGAAATAGCTTCTAATTATGTTTTGTATTTCACTCGTGTCTGTTGTGATGTTTCCTTGTTCATTCCGAATTTTAGTAATTTGAGTTTTCTCCCTCTTTCTCTTTGTTAGTGTGGCTAAGGGTTTATCAATTTTATTTATTTTTTCAAAGAACCAACTATTTATTTTGTTAATTTTTCCGATTGTTTCTTTTGTTTCGATTTCGTTGATTTCGGCTCTGATTTTAACTATTTCCTGTCTTCTACTACTTTTGGTATTGGTCTGCTCTTCTTGTTCTAGTGCTTTGAGCTGTAGTGTTAACTCGTTTATTTGTTGATTTCTACTTCTTTTTTTGAATGCACCCCATGAAATAAATCTTCCTCTAAGTACTGCTTTCATAGTGTCCCAGAGATTTTGATATGATGTGTCTTTGTTCTCGTTTACTTCTAAGAATTTTTTTATTTCCCTCCTGATGTCTTCTGTTATCCATTCATCATATAATAGTGTATTATTTAATCTCCAGGTATTGGAGAAGTTTCTGTTTTTTATTCTGTCATTTATTTCTAATTTCAATCCATTATGATCTGATAGAGTACAAGGTAGTATCTCTATCTTCTTGTATTTGCTAACAGTAGCTTTGTGGCATAAAATATGGTCTATTTTAGAGAAGGATCCATGTGCTGCTGAGAAGAAAGTGTATTCGTTCTTTGTTGGATGGTATATTCTATATATGTCCGTTAAGTCTAAATTGCTGATTGTGTTGTTGAGATCTATAGTTTCTTTATTCAATTTTTGTTTGGACGATCTATCCAGTGGTGAGAGAGGTGTGTTAAAATCGCCTAGTATTATTGTGTTGTGGTCTATTTGATTTCTGGAATTGAGAAGGATTTGTTTGACGTACGTGGATGAGCCAATGTTCGGGGCATAGATATTTATGATTGTTATGTCTTGCTGATTTATGCTTCCCTTAAGCAGCATGTAATGTCCTTCTTTATCCCTTCTGACTAGTTTTGGTTTGAAGTCCACATTATCTGAGATGAGGATGGATACTCCAGCTTTTTTGCTGTGTCCGTGTGCATGGTATGTTTTTCCCCATCCTTTCACCTTTAGTCTATGGGTGTCTCTTTCTATGAGATGAGTCTCTTGCAGGCAGCATATTGTTGGATTTTTCTTTTTAATCCAATCTGCCAGTCTGTGTCTTTTGATTGATGAATTCAGGCCATTAACATTCAGGGTTATTATTGTGATATGATTTGTATTCCCAGTCAATTGACTCATATTTGTTTTTGACATGATTTGGTTTCTCCTTTATTTGGCTATTCCTTTAGGCTAGCGCCTCCTGTTGCTGATTTGCATCGTTGTTTTTCATCTCTTCCTCATGGAATATTTTGCTGAGAATGTTCTGTAATGCTGGCTTTCTTTTTGTAAATTCCTTTAGCTTTTGTTTATCATGGAAGGATCTTATTTCATCGTCAAATTTGAAGGTAAGTTTTGCTGGGTATAAGATTCTTGGTTGGCATCCGTTTTCTTTCAGGGCTTGGTATATGTTGTTCCAGGCCCTTCTAGCTTTTAGGGTCTGGATTGAAAAATCTGCTGATATTCTTATTGGTTTCCCTCTGAATGTAATTTGATTCTTTTCTCTCGCGGCCTTTAAAATTCTGTCTTTATTTTGTATGTTAGGTATTTTCATAATAATGTGCCTTGGTGTGGGTCTGTTGTAATTTTGTATGTTTGGAGTTCTATAAGCCTCTTGTACTTGGTTTTCCATTTCATTCTTCAGATTTGGGAAATTTTCTGTTATTATTTCATTGAATAGATTGTTCATTCCTTTGGTTTGTTTCTCTAAGCCTTCCTCAATCCCAATAATTCTTAAATTTGGCCTTTTCATGATATCCCATAATTCTTGTAGATTCTGTTCATGATTTCTTACCATCTTTTCTGTTTGGCCAACTTTGCTTTCAAGATTAAATAATTTGTCTTCAATGTCTGAGGTTCTGTCTTCCAGGTGTTCTATCCTATTGGTTATGCTTTCTATGGAGTTTTTAACTTGGTTTATTGTTTCCTTCATTTCAAGGATTTCAGTTTGGTTTTTTTTCAGTATCTCTAACTCTTTATTGAAATGATCTCTTGCTTCCCGTATTTGGTCTTTTAACTGTTGATTGGTGCGATCATTTAATGCCTGCATTTGCTCTTTCATCTCCTCCTTCAATGCCTGCATTTGCTCTTTCATCTCCTCATTTGCTTCCCTGATCGTTTTAATTACGTACATTCTGAACTCCCTTTCTGACATTTCTTCTGCTGTGCTGTCATTGGGTTTTATTGATGTAGTATCTAGGTTTGTTTGGGACATTTTCTTCCCTTGTTTTCTCATATTGGTCAGCTGTCAGTGGGACCCTGAGATATTGCAGTTTTCCGCTATTGGCTTATAGTGTCCCGGTAGATTTCCAGTGTATCACCTCCCAGCCTGATGTCTTGGAGGAATCTGATAATGCAGCGCATCCGAAGAAAACTGCCCCTAGCCCCCTACTGGTTCCACGGTTTGGAACTGGCTCTGTGCGGAAAGGCTCTCACTGTGGGCCTGGACCGTGCAGCTGACCGTGTGGGAGGAGCCCGCTGCCGGAGTGTGGAAGGCTACCTTGGGAAGACTCTAGCTGCCCTGCCCAGCTCCGCTAAGCCACCTCTATCTGGGCCTGCCACCCGGGCCGAGCTTTACCCAGTGGGCAGACTCACCTTTGGCTCTATTTCAGTCCGAGTCTCTCAATGCCTCCCCTTCTTAACTCCTGGGTTCTCAGCGACTGGGGGTGCAGTCACTCTCTAGGCCGCCATCTTGGATCTCAAATTCTCAGTTTTAATTCACAACAGGGAAAATATTGATAGATAACCTTCTCGATCCTGTCCAGGAAGAACTCTTTGGCGCAAGTTCAGCTGCCCTACAGCAGACCTCGCGCCCTCAAGCCTAACAAAATAGCTCTGTCCATGTGAACGCTGAAAGTCTGCAACCGCTGGAGGAGCACTGAAGTCACAGAAGGCACCATCAACACCCCAGCACCACGAGGACCCGTGCTGCAGCGCCCCCTGGCTACACCCTCTCACAGCCTTTAAAATCCCATGTTTATCTTGTATGTGAGATATTTTCATTATACTGTTCCTTGGTGTGGATCTGTTGTAATTTTGTGCACATGGTGCTCTGTAAGTCTCTTGTATTGATTTTCCATTTCATTTTTCAAGTTTGGGAAATTTTCTGATATTATCTTGTTGAACAGGCTATTCATTTCCTTGTTTTGTATCTCTGTGCCTTCCTCAATCCCAATAATTCTTAAATTTGTTTTTTTTGTGATATTCCATAATTCTTGAAGTTTCCATTCACGATTTCTTAACATCTTCTCAGTTTGTTCAACTTTATTTTCAAGACTAAATATTTTGCCTTCATTGTCTGAGATTCTGTCTTCCTTGAGATCTATTCTGTTGGTGATGTTTTCTATTGAGCTTTTAATGTGGTTTATTGTTGCTTTCAAATATTTGTTTGTTTTCAGTATCTCTATCTCTTTATTGAAGTGTTCTTTTGCTTCTGCATTTGGTCTTTTAACTGTTTATTGGAATGATCATGCATTGCCTGCATTTGCTCTCTTATCTCATCTTTTGCTTCACTGATTATTTTAATTATGCAGATTCTAAACTATTTTTTCTGTCATGTCTACTGCCATACTGTCATTGGAGTCTATCAAAATAGCATAGTTTGCTAGGAACACTTTCTTCCCCTGGTTTTTCATATTATTTCTGTATATTCCCCTCTAGCAGTGAAGATCTGAGGTTCTGAAGTTTCCCTCCTGCAGGCTTATCATGATCCTGCAGTTTTCAGTACCTCTCCTTTGAAGGGGAGATCAATATTAGTAGTACCCAATACACAGAAAATGCATCCCTGAATTTGATAGCTCCTACAAAGACTTTAACATTATTGTAATAAATAGGATGAGTTTGAGTATTATTACAGTATTTCTAATTGTAATATAAGAGGATGGAGAAGGGTGTAGAATGTAAGTGAGTAAATAGAGGTACCTGTCAAAGGGCCTCCAGTCTCCTGTAGGTATAATAGGAAGGGAGCCACCCTTCCAATGATGGTGGCCACGTCCTCAGGAATAATTCAAAATGCCTGCACCCAATTCCAAAGAATTTTGGGAGCCCCTGTGAGGGTGTGCTGAGTCAGCATAGGGGGCAGGCGGGCTCAGCATCTGGTGTCCATCTGTGGTGTGGGTGGTAGGCCTCAAGGACTTCTAATCAAAATAGTAACACAGAACAAGAATCAAGAGTAAAGTTAGGAAAGATACAGTGTAGGAGCAGAAAAAAAATAAAGAATGTAAAACAGTTCTTTCTGTCACTGCAAGATCCTAAAAGCAAAACTTACTTATTTCCTGTCTCTATACAAGAATGAACCATTTTTCTAATGATTTCCTGAGAGTTTATAAAGTATATTTTAAATTAATCTCTGTCTACTTTCAAGTAACACTGTACTATTTTCTGGGTAATAAAGTTACTTTCTGTAATACAGTTACCTTTTATCAAAACAGTCCCTACTTCTCAATTCCATTCTTTATGACGTTGCTATCATTCATTACACTTACCCGTATCTTATAGACACTTGATACATTATTATTATTGCTTTTAAGATGAAGTTGTCTTTTAGTTTGTTTAAGAATAACAAAAATAAGTTATTTTACCTTAATTTGTTTCTTTCCTGACACTTTTCCTTTCTATATGTACATCTAAGTTTCTCATTCACTTTTTTCTGCATGAATCAATTATTTTAATGTTTATTTCAGGACTAGTAGAGAACTTGCCTTAGTTTTTGTTTATCTGAGTTTTTTGGACAACAATTTTACTGGATATATAACTTAAGTTTGGGGAATTTTAAAACATATTTCACTCCATTCTATTTTCTACTTGCTTAAATGGGCTTTGACAAAAAAAAAAAAAAATATATATATATATTATAATATATATATATACTATAATTCTTGTCCTTGTTCTTCCTCTTCTTTTTCCTTCAGTTTATAGTGTCAGCGACTTCTTTTCCAGATAAGCAGATCTCACTTGCTATTTCTTTCAACCTTTCCAGAATTTGAGGTGATAGCTTCCCCTGAAGTCACTTCTCCTTTAGTAAAGATGAGAGAGCTGATAGAAGTCTTATGACTTTTTAATTGTACTTTTAAAAAGTATTTTCATTTCATTTTTAGCTGATGAATAATAATTGCATGTATTTATGGGTTACGATATGGTGTTTTACTACATTTTATATTTTGGTGTGATAAAAATCAAGCTAATTGGTTTATACATTAGTATATATATTACACCAACTATTTATTATTTCTTTATAGTGAGTAATCTTTAAAATACTTTATTTTAGCTCTTTGGAATATATAACACACTACTAATAGGTACAGTCACCATGCTGTTAAACAGAATACCAGAGTTTATTTCATAGTATACAATTCTTTATCTCAGAAACTAATATCAATTTGTTCATATTTTAAAATTTATTCTACTTAAATTTATTAAGTTCAGTACCTACTCACACTAGGCACCGTTCTGGATGCAAAGATGTGGTGAGGAATTGGCTATTAATTATTCAAAGTAGTGGTACTTCAGAAATTAGTGGCAATGCCTACTATGATCACATAATCAACATTCAATGAGTTGGAAAACAAAAAGTTTTTTGCCAAAAAGAAAAAAGAAAAGAAAAAAGTGGCCAGCAGCACTAAACAAGGAAAGAGTTTCTACCTTACATAATGAACTTCAAAAAATAAAGACAGGAATAAATCGAGATTTTTGTTGCTGAATGCGTGATGTACTTCTGATTCCCATTAATCTCAACTCCAAACCACAACACAGGAAAATTAAAATTATTTAACTTAAAAAAATGAATGATTCAGACATGAAACAAATAAGTTTGAGGGGCAAACCAGGGAGAGAACATGAATCAGATTAACTACAGACTCTTCTACATAGTGTAGTGCTCAAAAATGATGGAACAGTGATTACAAAATTCCATGCTAAAAAAGGTCATAGCAATGGAGAAAATTACTTTAGAACAGAATTTTAATCAAATCACTCATCTGATAAATAAACATAATGTACAAAAAATTAGGACGCTGACTTCATTGCAATTAATTGAAATTATTTTAAAAAATAAATCTTTCTCCAAAAGCTTGATAATTTTCTTTATCTCAAAGAATTATTGTAAAACATAACAAATATCAAGTCAAAAAAACTATTATCTAAACAGTTACAGTTCACATTTTTCCTTTCTGTAGGATAAAGTAAGTTTCATGCTTACTTATTATAATATTAATAAGTAATTAATATCCTAAATATTATGAACCCATTTCTTAAAAAAATCTCTCCCTCTTTCTCACTCTCCTTTCTATGTCTCCCTTTCTCTCTCTCTCTCTGCATAATGCAATACAAAGTAAGTATTATATGTATGCATGCATGTTTGTGTGTGTGTGTGTGTGTGTGTGTGTGTGTGTGTGTGGCATGTGGTTTAGAGCACTAAAATGATGTTCTCCTAATGTAACCAATATATGCTTTTGAATGGCAGCAGGTCATGTTAATGTATTCCATTTATGTGTGTTTTTCATGATTGCCTGATTTTTAAAATACATGTTATTTGAAAACATTAAATTTATTAACATTCTAAAAGGGGGAGTTAAACAAAGTAAGCCTTGCCCATTGCATAGTTGTACCTTCATTACACCTTCAAATTATTATTTACTCAAGAAAAACTAGAAGATTGCATACTTAGTGGGAACAAATGACTCCAGAACGTGGAGCTTTATGGTTATACATAGAAGTTGGGTTCATCCCAACAAACTCATACATGCATGGAAATCAATTTCAGTTTATGATCCCCTTTTCCTTCCCCTCTTCCCTCGCATCCCTCTCCCCTATTCCTTGCTCCTTCCTCCACTCTACTAGACCTCCTTTTGCTCATCTACTTATTTATATTTGATTGGCTTTTTATGCAATCTTATTCTTCCCTTCCCATTTCCTTAATTTTATTCTAGTTTCTATAATAAGAGAAAACACACTACCTTTGAATTTCTAAATTTGGCTAATTTCACTTAGCAAGATATTCTCCATTTCCATTCATTTACTGGCAAATGCCATAATTTCATTCCTTTTAATAGCTAAGTAAAGTGGTGTACACACACACACACACACACATGCACACAATGGAGTTCTACTCAGCCATTAAAAAGAAAGATGTGGTGGTCTGCAAGTATAATTCCATCCCCTCAAGAGTCACATACACCAGAGTCATCATTTAGCATAAGCAGAGTCACTTCTGTGGAAATTTGCCTAAACCTCACTCTTCCTGGAATTCTTCCCATTCCTTGTCCTATATTCTTGATAGCCTCACTGGTTTCTCTTGGAAGGGTTCTCTTAATCATTGTGGTAGGAATTTGTATATTTCAAAGATAGAACAACTGAAACTTTTACATTGTCCTGTAGTACATACAACCTTAAAAAGGCAATGGAGAGAAAAAAAAAGGAAACATCCAATATAGTTGGTGAAGTCCACACTTCAACTTGGAGCTTATTGCCGTTCTAAAACTTGACTATTTAGGACTAATGCATGTAGGAAAAGTTTTGATGTGCAATGCAGATCTGTCCTCTAGATATAGGAACTTATTTTCACAGATTCCAAAAATATTGTTTGGTGATGTCTCACAGTCAAATCATTACCTAGAACTGATTTGTCTGAGAGTAAAGCTTCTTCTTAGGAGAAACAAGATTATGAAAATGGGTACAAGGATATCTATAAAAATTCCATCTTGGCCTCAGAGTTTCCTGAGAGATTAGCTGAAGTTACTAGTATAACATCATCATAGTTTAACATCTTTCTCCATCCTGTCTTGTTTTGTACGCCTTTACTAGTATTATTCCTGAAAATACTTCACAACAAATCACATGTATGTTCATGCCCTTTCCAGCAGAGAAGATCATTCAAATAATAAGTCCTAGATTCTGACTGAGTCATGATAGAACAGAAGCACATGGAACACACAGCAAACGTGCAGCCAGAACAATATTTTGTGATTTTGGTTCTTCAGATGCACAGTCATAAACTTGTGCCAGCCCAACAGCAATTCATCATTAGGTGAATACGGTACACCTGGGATTAGACAAGAACCCCCATCATGAGTGAGATGCATGAACAAATAGTGGAGAAGCCCATCACAACATCCCTCATGAATTCATTACTCAGCTCATGCTATGACTACAGGTTAGAAAAGGGATATCATTTGTGATTAAATTTTGTAAAAGGAAAAATGTCAGTGTTGCTCACAGAAGAGTAAACTTATATGTGAGTACGAAAGAACATTTCTGCCACACTATGGCCCCTGAAAGGCAGCAATCAGGAGAAAGTTTCCCAAACAAATAGCTTTGCAAAGTGCATTTGGTTATCTACTTTGTGTGGAAAAATAAAAGTGGCAGGATTGAAGAATGAATGGTGATTAATGAATGGTGAGCAATCGCTTGCTTTGTTGGTCAAGGATCTGGGTAAATAAAGTGGAAAATTGAGAACAAGGACTTCTGGAGAAAATACATACATAGGTCTATTATATATCTTCAAAAAGTATAAAGATCTTTCTATAGTATATTAATAGCCTGTTAAGAGCATTTATCATTGAAGATTCATCAAAGAGTCAAGTAATCAGGATAATAGGTAATATCGGAAAACACTGTGATGACTCACCCAAATGCTAGTATAATGAAGAGTGGTGGCAGAAATGGACATTGTGAATAGGTTTAATAGTACAAGGTCTTGCTCACTAAGGCCAATTTAGTTACTACTGTTACAAAGTGACTAAAATTCTCAACAATGAATAGCAAGTGTTACACTATCCCTTAAGAAGATCAATCAGTCACTTGGTGACAGGTTGTATACATTGATCCTATCCATCCTTGGGAGGTATAGCAAATCATCTCAACATAAATCAATACAACATACAGTTTATAGATTTGCTTCTTCTTGAAGGGTTTCAGACAGCAACACTACCCTAAGGCTAATAGAGCATTTGATTCATCAACATACATTGTGCAATATATTTCACTGAACAGTGTGGTCTGGTCTGCATCAAATAAAGCTCAACAATGGATATAAAAGTACAGGATCTATTAGTCCTATTATTTGCCATACTGTTAAAAAGCTGTCAATTGAATAGACACCTTAGAATAGACACCTTAGAACAGACACCTTGGAGAAAATACCATGAAGGGTTAAGGAACTATACCCCTAGATACAGTGTGCACATTCCTCAATGGTCATTGATTTAATGACCTTTGTATAGTACTATATCTCTAATAGAATATATGAGTTCGAGAACCACAGGGTCAAACTCAAAGAGATGCTATTTCTTATAATTCTTAGTGAACTTACTAGGGGAGTCTCTAAATAGATTTTCTCAGTCTACATTCTTAGATTTCATAGTGAGAATGGCTCTAGCAAAAGACACAGCAGTAGATTCATTAACAAAATAGGATATGTATGTTCAAGGAAATATCATTTGGCAATATAAAGGAAAGAATTACTGTGAGATGAATAAACTGAAAATTTCGTGTAAATCGAAAGAAGTCAGTCACAAAAGGTTACATATTTTATGATCTTTTTACATGAACTTTCCGGAATAACTATTCTGACTTTTCCTTGAAGAGCATGCATTATAAGGATAGGTGAATATTTTTTTAGCAAGTGCATGACACATTAGACTCCTAAGTTCCATGAGACAGGGGACTATGTTTGCCTTATTCAATTCTGCAGTCTCCAATTTGTTACATAGTACCTAACACTGAGAAAAAATTGAGTGAGTAAATATTAAATAAAATACATTTTTAAAGTCCCTGAACTTTGGTATACATGGCTCGTAATTGTCAAAAAAAGTAAAAACTCTTCAGTCTTCAAGACAAATCACTTGTATTTTTAATAAACTGTCACTTTATCTCTGTCACAATTTCCCAAACCTTTAGATGTACATTTATATACTGGTTCTAAAATGAATCTAAAGTATGAAAATTTGAGGCTTGAAGCTATAAACTTAAGTTTAATTAAAACTGTCTCAGTCGACTTAAAAGTTTTGCATGATCTAGTTTTGTTTATGAGTTTGTGTGTTGTAGGATTTAATGTAAATACTCTGTGAAATGTCTGATAAGACTGTGCTACCAGTAAGATAAAGTTAGAAGAAAGCCTTCAGGGAAATGACAAAATTTATGTATTATACACAAGGAACATAATCATATATATTAATATGTGTTTTTATAAAAACACACACAATAATACTGCACACATTGAAATCTAGAATATTTTGTCTGAGGAAATAACTATTTCCTAATATATCTAATCAATAAAAGAGAACATGCCCAACATCTGCTATTGATGCATCAGACTCATTAAGTATAAGAAAAAAGGAAAAAACGTAAGAATCTGACTTGTTAAACACATCAGTTTACATGAATTACTTAATATTAGTTATTTACTGAATAAAAATCTCCAAGAAGAGTCTACCAAACTTTTCATACAATCTTGAAATTCAGACAATTTTAGATCTATAGAGCCAAAGTAACTTTTTTCATTACTATCAATAACAAATGTCTTTTAATTAATTTAGTGATTATTTTGGTACATATTTGACATTTCAAGTACAAAGTTAGCATTGTTTCTGGCTTTCTGTGGCATAAAGCATGCTAGCTCTGAGAATAAAGTCATAACTCTGGTATATTTAAAGAAAGAATTTGCTAACCAGAAGGTGAATTTATCAATCATTGAAACAGAAACTGTGTGTGAGAAAGGGACAAAAATCACAGAAGTAAACTTTCCTTAGACTTTCTAAATACTGTTGGGGAAAGACTACTTTGGCCCATCCATGGTTTACCACATTCAAGATGTATTGTTTGAGCCAGATAAATGTTGTCCCGATGGTCAAATAAACACATCAGGTTATCTTATCTGAACATTGTTAAAGATATTGTTATTATCTCCTTTATCTGTTACTGCCTGCTGTGGTCTACATGTCTGTCTCCTGCCAAATTTTGTATGTTGAAACTTGATGGTATTAGAAGGTGGGACCTTTAGGAAGTGATTATGCCATAAAACTGGAGCCCTCAAAAATGGGTCCAATGTCCTATAAAGGAGTCCCAGAGAGCTGGCTAATCCCTTCCTCTATGCAAAAACATACAAGAAGGCACCATCTATGAAACATTGAGTAGGCCTTAGGCCCTCACCAGAAACTAGTCAGGGCCTTGATGAGGGAATTGCCAGCCACCAGAACTATGAAAAGTTTCTTCTGTTTATAAATTCCCATGGCCATAGCAACCCAATGAACTAAGAGACTATCCACGCTCTAGATTCTGATCATGACATGAAATTCATGCTAACTTCAAGTTATCTGTTACAAAGAGATGATCGAAAATAACATTATAAAATCAGAAATCAACATTAGGAAGGTTTCTTAATTCACTCAGCAATATTTCAGAGTCTTCTATATTGCTAGAAATGACACTAGATGGTAAGAAAAAAATATGCATGGCTGCCATTGTCCCCATCCTCCCTGAGCTTACACTTGAGTGAGAAACACAGACAGTTATACAAACACTTGCGATGAAGTGTGGAGGGCTGTGACAAGAGAATTAAGGATCACACGGGGATGTCTAACATGTTTATATATTTAAAATGGGATTGGAGAGCACTTCTTGGAATAAGTTCACTAATCTCAACTCAGAAGACAGTAATCCAGGTGAAGGAAAGGAGGGTGGGAGACATTCATAGGGGGTGGGACAACATGTACACAGACCCTGAGTTGAGAGAGGGTACAACACTTTCAAGGAACTAAAAAAAAGTCAGTGTTGGAAGTAGAGAGTAACACAGTAGGAGAGATTGATGGAAGATGAGGAGAGGGAGGCATTCTGGCCTTTGTATGAGTAGGAATATGGGCATAATCCTTATTACGAGTGTGAGTATATTAAAGATTTCTAACCAGAGAAGTTACAGGATATTGTTTCTTTAGAAATCTTCCTTTATGGAATGTATTTTGCTGAGAAAGACTTGGAAACACAAGTCCAAAGTCTGTGGTACTGTGGAAGGATGATGGTGGCCTATTAGGTTACAGTACTGATAGGGATGGAGAGAGGTTGAAAGATGAAAGGGATATGGAGTGACTGTACTCAATAGGAACTGACCAATTAAATGCAAGGACAATATACTAACCTGTACATTTATACTAGCATGTTGCAATACACCTATTTCAAATGAATAAATCATTATTCCAGTTTAATACAACAAGCTTGTGAGCTTAGTAAATGTGGGCAAGCTGCTGACAGCTTAATGATGTAGTCACTGTAGGTATACTGACATGGCAAAGTTTCTTAGCATGGAGATTGACCCTTGGCTTAGAAAACTATCAAGAGAATGGGTGGGTCAGTGAAAACCCTGTAGTAAGAGCCTCTTGACCTTGTCTCAGGCATACATACATAAACAGCATCAAAAAGGTTAAAGATATATTTTGTGACTCAAGTGGTTAAAGCTAAATAATAAAAATTCTAATAGAGATAAGATATAAAATAACTTGCAGAGAATACTTTTTTAAAAATTATAAAAGAGCCCTGCACCTAGATCAGTGCCAACACTGGTTGATTGCAATCACAGAGCAGACTGGCAGGTGAGCCAGGCTGCCTACATCGTGGAAGTAGGCGGTGGGCAGCTAACCCACCCAGCCAGCAGGCCAAGGACAGATGTCATAACTGAGCGATCCCACCTGACCCCTGTACCTAGGTTGGTGCCATCACTGGTTGGTCACAGTCGCGGAGCAAGCTGGTGGGCAAGTCCGGCCCTTTGTATCGCGGAGGTAGCAGGCCGGCACCCAATCTGCCTGCCTTGCAGAGCTGGGTGGTGGGTAGACAACCAGCCCAACCACCAGGCCAAAGACAGAAGCCATCACTGAACAACCCCCTCCAACCACCACGCCAAGGTTTGTTGCCATCATGGAGTTACCCAGAGGCTTCTTTACAGGCTGGTGCAGGCAATATGAATTACTCCTGAGGGCATGGCCATCATCTTTGGAAGAGCAACTCCCTTCCTGAGACACCTACAGGAGGCTAGAAGACCTTTGACAAGACCCAGGAGCCAAGAAGAGGAGGTATTGAAAGACTCACTAGGGACCAACTCAGGGAATATACCCCACCTGAAGGCTACCACCCCTAGAAGGTCAGTTTCCTAGTGGAGCACCACATTATCAAGTTCCTTCAAGACTTCAGGCTACTAAAGGCTAAGAGGTGAGTTATTAGAAATCTACAGAGACACTATTAGTCAATAGAAGAAATCTGCAATATCCCAGAGTTTCACTACTAGATACCTGAACAATATGAGAAAACAAGGGGAGAAAATGTCCCAAACAAACCTAGATGGTACAACAATAAAATCCAAAGACAGCATGGCAGAAGAAATGTCAGAAAGGGAGTTCAGAATGTACATAATCAAAATGATCAGGGAAGCAAACGAGAAGATGAAAGAGCAAAGGCAGGCATTGAAAGATGAAATGAAAGGGCAAATGCAGGCATTGAATGATCACACCAATCAACAGTTAAAAGAGCAAATACAGAAACCAAAAGATCATTTCAATAAAGAGTTAGAGATATTGAAAAAAAAACCAAACAGAAATCCTTGAAATGAAGGAAAAATAAACCAAATTAAAAACTTCATAAAAAGCATAACCAATAGGATAGAATACCTGGAAGACAGAACCTCAGATAATGAAGAAAAAATATTTAATCTTGAAAGCAAAGTTGACCAGAGAAGATGGTAAGAAATCATGAAGAGAATCTACGAGAACTACGGGATATCATGAAAAGGCCAAATTTAAGAATCATTGGGATTGAGGAAGGCTTAGAGACACAAACCAAAGGAATGAACAATCTATTCAATGAAATAATATCAGAAAATTTCCCAAATCTGAAGAATGAAATGGAAAATCAAGTACAAGAGACTTATAGGGCTCCAAATACACAAAATTACAATAGACCCACAACAAGGCACATTATAATGAAAATACCTAACATACAAAATAAAGACAGAATTTCAAAGGCTGTGAGAGAAAAGAATCAAATTACATTCAGGGGGAAACCAATACGGATATCAGCAGATTTTTCAAAACAGACCCTAAAAGCTAGAAGGGCCTGGAACAACATTTTTCAAGCCCTGAAAGAAAATGGATGTCAACCAAGAATCTTATACCCAGCAAAACTTACCTTCAGATTTGACGATGAAATAAAATCCTTCCATGACAAACAAATGCTAAAACAATTTACAAAAAGAAAGCCGGCATTACAGAACATTCTCAGCAAAATATTCCATGAGGAAGAGATGAAAAACAATGATGTAAATCAGCAAAAGGAGGAACTACCCTAAAGGAAC
The DNA here is from genome assembly GCA_020740815.1 of Sciurus niger. Lineage (NCBI taxonomy): Eukaryota > Metazoa > Chordata > Mammalia > Rodentia > Sciuridae > Sciurus > Sciurus niger. Next base: position 15,706 of record JAHUXG010008617.1, read on the forward strand.
AACGAAATAAAGGACAAATCAAGTCGTGTCAAAAAAAAAAAAATGACCCAAATAATGAGGGAATACAAATCATATCTCAATAATAACTCTGAATGTTAATGGCCTGAACTCCTCAATCAAAAGACATAGACTGGCAGATTGGATTAAAAAGAAAAATCCAACAATATGCTGCCTGCAAGAGACTCACCTCATAGAAAGAGATACCCACAGACTAAAGGTTGAAAGGAATGGAAAAAACATACCATGCACATGGACACAGTAAAAACGTCAGAGTATCCATCCTCATATCTGATAATGCGGACCTAAAGCCAAAGTTAGTCAGAAGGGATAAAGAAGGACATTTCATACTGCTTAAGGGAAGCATAAATCAGCAAGACATAATAATCATAAATATCTATGACCCAAACAGTGGCTCATCCATATACAAACAAATCCTTCTCAATGCCAGAAACCAAATAGACCATAACACAATAATACTAGGTGATTTTAACACACCTCTCTCACCACTGGACAGATCCTCCAAACAAAAATTGAACAAAGAAACCATTGATCTCAAAAACACAATCAATAATTCAGACTTAATGGACATTTATAGAATATACCATCCAACAAAGAGCAAATACACTTTCTTCCCAGCAGCACAGGGATTCTTCTCAAAAATAGACCATATATTATGCCACAAAGCTGCTGTTAGCAAATACAAGAAGAAAGAGATGCTACCTTGTATTCTATCAGATCATAATGGACTGAAATTAGAAATAAATGACAGAGTAAAAAACAGAAACTACTCCAACACCTGGAGATTAAACAATACACTATTGTATGATGATTGGATAACAGAAGATATCAGGAAGGAAATTTAAAAAATTCTTAGAGGTAAATGAGAACAAAGAAACAACATATCAAAATCTCTGGGACATTATAAAAGCAGTACTTAGAGGAAAATTTATTTCATGGAGCACATTCAATAAAAGAAGAAAAAATCAACTAATAAATGACCTTATACTACAGCTCAAAGCCCTAGAAAAAGAAGAACAGACTAACACGAAAAGTAGCAGAAGACAGATAATAGTTAAAATCAGAGCTGAAATCAATGAAATTGAAACAAAAGAAACAATACAAAAAATTGACAAAATAAATAGTTGGTTCTTTGAAAAAATAAACAATTGGACCCTTAGTCTAATAACAAAGAAGAAGAAGAAGAGAAACCCAAATGACTAAATTCGGAATGACAAGGAAATATCACACTACACGATTGAAATACAACAATTTAGACAGCTATTTTGAAAATCTATGATTCTACCAACAAAACAAAAATCTCGAAGACAATCCACAGGTTTTGCTCGATGACCCCTATGAATTTACCTAAACGTAACCAGGAGATAACACAATTAAATAGATAAATTTCAGTAATGAAGTATAAGAGTCATCAAAGCCTACCAACAAGATAAGGCAGGACCAATGGGTTTCTCAGCCGAGTTCTACAAAACCTTTAAAGAAGAGCTCATTCCAATACTCCTCAAAGTATTCCATAAAATAGAAGAGGAGGGAACCCTACCAAACTCTTTGTATGAAGCCAATCTCACCCTGATACCTAAACCAGACAGAGACACATTGAGGAAAGAAAATTTCAGACCAATATCCTTAGTGAACATCGACACAAAAATTCTCAACAAATTTTAGCAAATTGCATACAAAAATATATTAAAAAGATAGTGCAC
>JAHUXG010008618.1:0-39002 GCA_020740815.1 Sciurus niger
GGGAATGACATTAATCTGTAGTCTGCATCCTCCAGGACCTGCTATAAAGACCCTGGGAATTGTCACAGAGGGCCTGTGTCTGAGAGGTATGAGTAGTTCAAGAGGATGAACCCTTATGCCAAGGCAGATTTTCCAGATATATGTGCACTTAGAGGTAAGTTGAAGGTCTCCTTGGAAACTCAGGCCAAGAAAATTTGGGGGGGCAAGGTAATTGCAGGGCAGTAGCAAATGAAGTGGGGACTAGCAGGTGAAGTGTGCAAAGAACAACTCTACTTTTTGGCTAGCTGCCTCCTGGCCTCCATCACACATGCTAAATGACTCAGTCCCTTCTCCTCTCTAAGGATCACAGCAGGCATCAACTTCCACCTAGAATAGAAGTTCAACATCATGGGTTGGAGCTGTCACCTGTTTGAATATTGTAGAAAAGGAGGAGAACCCTGCAAGAGTTTGCTGATGTTTGTCAATGCAATCATCTAACTCACCGAGGTGCAGAGGAGGCACTACAGCCCTATGTGAAGCTGTAACCAGTCATCACTCCATGTGTCTGTGAGGGTCCTAGACCATTTCCCTGACTAAAAAATATAGTGGGTGAACCCAGGCTTGGAGGAGCTGTATGCAAGATCAGTGCTTCTGGGTCCAATACCATCCTGGTAATCCTCTAGTGAGCAAATGAACATGCTTCTATGACTTCCCTGGCCACTAGACCTGGTGGGGACCAACAGGCTATAGCAGAATAGGTGTAACCAGATGGCAGCATGCCTGGGGCAGGCTGAACAAGGACAGCACTACCTTGGAGGCCTGGAGGGTAGTGTGGGCTGTCAGTTTTCAGTGGGGTTCCTTGCCCAGGAAGGAGCTGGAACACTCAGGTCAGATATGTTGCGCCCCCAACACACACTCTCCCCTTCCAGTGGGTGAACAAATTAGGATCATATTTCTTGAAAATAACAGGCCCCTGGGACTCTCGACCTCAGTCATGTCTTCGTGAAGTTTCAACAAAATTGGTTTTATGAATTCTGCTGACTACATGTGGTCTTGGTCCAGCATATCATTATATAATTAATCTGAATACAATAATTCTAGGACCATACATTTTTAATAAATTTTATGTAATGAATGTACATGGCATAAGGTGTAGATGTTTAGTTTATCTTAATCTAAGCTAAAGATGCTTTCCTTTTGTCCATAAGTCATAGTGCCAAAATTATATTCCAGCTAAAATTAAATCAATCCAAAATAGGTCACTGACACTGAGATACACAATTTTACTTGCCACAGTTATAAGTTTTTTTTGGCAGCTTAATAATTTATTTTTTTTTTCATTTTCTTTTGATTCCAAGTTTGGAATTTTTTTTTTATTGTAAACAAATGGGATACATGTTGTTTCTCTGTTTGTACATGGAGTCAAGGCATACCATTTGTGTAATCATAAAGTTACATAGGGTAATGTTGTTTGATTAATTCTGTTATTTTTTCCTTCCCCCACACCCCTCCCACCCCTCTTTTCCCTTTATGCAGTCCTTCTTTCCTCCATTCTTGCCACCCTCCTTAACCCTAACCTTAAACCTAACCCTAACCCCAACACTAACACCTCCCACTCCCCATTATATGTCATCATCCACTTATCAGCAAGATCATTCGTCCTTTAGTTTTTTGAGATTGGCTTATCTCACTTAGCATGATATTCTCCAATTTCATTCATTTTCCGGCAAATGCCATAATTTTATCATTCCTTATGGCGGGGTAATATTCCATTGTATATATATGCCACAGTTTCTTTATCCATTCATCCATTGAAGGACATCTAGTTTGGTTCCACAATCTGGCTATGGTGAATTGAGCAGCAATGAACACTGATGTGGCTGTATTTCTGTAGTATGCTGATTTTAAGTCCTTTAGGTATAGGCTGAGGATTGGGATAGCTGGGTCAAATGGTGGTTCCATTCCAAGCTTTCTGAGGAATCTCCATACTACTTTCCAGAGTGGCTGCACCAATTTGCAGCCCCACCAGCAGTGTATGAGTGTACCTTTTTCCCCACATCTTCACCAACACCTATTGTTGCTTGTATTCCTAATAATCACAATTCTAATTGGGGTGAGATGGAATCTTAGGGTAGTTTTGATTTGCATTTCTCTTATTACTAAAGATGGTGAACATTTTTTCATATATCTGTTGATTGCTTATACATCTTCTTCTGTGAAGTGTCTGTTCATTTCCTTAGCCCATTTGTTAATTGGATTATTTGTATTCTTGGTACAGAATTTTTTGAGTTCTTTATATATTCTGGAAATTAGCACTCTATCTGAAGTATGAGTGGCAAAGATATTCTCCCACTCTGTAGGCTCTCTCTTCACATGGCTGATAGTTTTCTTTGCTGAGAGAAAGCTTTTTAGTTTGAATGTATCCTAGTTGGAGATTCTTGTTTTTATTTCTTGTGCTATGGGAGTCCTGTTAAGGAAGTCTCATCCTAAGCCAACAAGTTGAAGATTTGGACCTCCTTTTTCTTCTATAAGATGCAAGATCTCTGGTCTGATTCCGAGATCCTTGATCCATTTTGAGTTGATTTTTGTGTAGGGTGAGAGATAGGGGTTTAATTTCATTTTGTTGCATATGGTTTTTCAGTTTTCCCAGCACCATCTGTTGAAGAGGCTATCTTTTCTCCATTGCATATTTTTTGGACCCTTTGTCTAGTATGAGAAAATTGTATTTATTTGGGTTTGTGTCCATGTCCTCTATTCTGTACCATTGATCTACCTATCTATTTTGGTACCAATACCATGCCTTTTTTGTTACTATTGCTTTGTAGTATAGTTGAAGATCAGGTATTGTGATAACCCCTGCTTCGCTCTTTCTACTGAGGATTTCTTTAGCTATTCTTGGTTTCTTATTCTTCCAGATGAATTTCATAATTGCTTGCTCTATTTCTGTAAGGTACATCATTGGGATTTTATTTGGATTTGCATTGAATCAGTATAGCACTTTTGGTAGTATGGCCATTTTGACAATATTAATTCTGCCTATCCAAGAACATGGGAGATCTTTCCATCTCCATAAATTTCTTTAATTTCTTTCTTTAGTGTTCTGTAGTTCTTATTGTAGAGGTCTTCCACCTCTTTTGTTAGAATGATTCCCAAGTATTTTATTTTTCTCGATGCTATTGTGAATGGGGTAGTTTTCCTAACTTCTCTTTCTGAAGATTCATCACTTATGTATAAAAATGCATTGGATTTATGAGCATTGATCTTGTAACCTGCTACTCTACTGAATTCACTTATGAGTTCTAAATGTTTTCTGGTGGAATTTCCAGTTTCCTCTAAATATATAATCATGTCATCAGTGAATAGGAATAGTTTGAGTTCTTCTTTTCCTATTGGTATCCCTTTAATTTCTTTGGTTTTTCTAATTGCTCTGGCTAGAGTTTCAAGGATGTGTTTAATAGAAGTGGTGAAAGAGGGCATCCCTGCCTTGTTCCAGGTTTTAAGAGGAAATGCTTTCAGTTTTTGACCATTTAGAATGATATTGGCCATGGGCTTAGCATAGATGGCCTTTACAATGTTAAGGAATGTTCCCACTATTCCAAATTTTTTCCTAGTGTTTTGAGCATGAAGGGATGCTGTATTTTATTGAATACTTTTTCTGCATCTATTGAAATGATCATGTGATTCTTAACTTAAAAATGTTGATATGGTGAATGACATTATTGATATCCAGATGTTGAACCAACCTTGCATCCCTGGGATAAAACCCACTTGATCTGGTGCACTATTTTTTAATATATTTTTGTATGTGATTTGCTAAAATTTTGTTGAGAATTTTTGTGTTGATATTAATTAAGGGTACTGCTCTGAAATTTTCTTTCCTCGATGTGTCTGTCTGGTTTAGGTATCAGGGTGATATTGGTTTCATAGAATGAGTTTGTGAGGGTTCCCTCCTCTTCTATTTCATGGAATACTTTGAGGAGTATTGGAATGAGCTCTTCTTTAAAGGTTTTGTAGATCTCAGCTGAGAACCCATCTGGTCCCAGATTTTTCTTTGTTGGTAGGCTTTTGATGACCTATTCTATTTCATTGCTTGAAATTGACTTTTTTAAGTTGTGTATATCCACCTCGTTCAGTTTAGGTAATTCATATGTCTCTAGAACTTGTTGATGTCTTCAAGGTTTTTTGTTTTGTTGGAATACAGATTTTCAAAATAGCTTCTAATTATGTTTTGTATTTCACTCATGTCTGTTGTGGTATTTCCTTGTTTATTCTGAATTTTAGTAATTTGAGTTTTCTCCCTCTTTCTCTTTGTTAGTGTGGCTAAGGGTTTATCAATTTTGTTTTTTTTTTCTTTCAAAGAACCAACTATTTAGTTTGTTAATTTTTCCGATTGTTTCTTTTGTTTCAATTTTGTAATTTTGACAATTTCCTGTCTTCTACTACTTTTGGTGTTGGTCTGCTCTTCTTTTTCTAGAACCTTGAGCTGTACTGTTAAGTCATTTATTTGTTGATTTCTACTTCTTTTGTTGAATGTGCCCCATGAAATAAATCTTCCTCTAAGTACTGCTTTCATAGTGTCCCAGAGATTTTGATATTGTGTTTGTTCTCATTTACTTCTAAGAATTTTTTTATTTCCCTCCTGATGTCTTCTGTTATCCATTCATCATATATCAGTGTATTATTTAATCTCCAGGTATTTGAGAAGTTTCTGTTTTTTATTCTGCCATTTATTTCTAATTTCAATCAATTATTATCTGATAGAATACAAGGAAGTATCTCTATCTTCTTGTATTTGCTAACAGTAGCTTTGTGGCATAAAATATGGTCTATTTTAGAGAACGATCCATGTGCTGCTGAGAAGAAAGTGTATTCGTTCTTTGTTGAATGGTATATTCTATATATGTCTATTAAGTCTAAATTGTTGATTGTGTTATTGAAATCTGTGGTTTCTTTATTCGATTTTTGTTTGGAAGATCTATCCAGTGGTGAGAGAGGTGTGTTAAAATCACCTAGTATTAATGTGTTGTGGTCTATTTGATTTCTGGAATTGAGAAGGATTTGTTTGATGTACATGGATGAGCCAATGTTCGGGGCATAGATATTTATGATTGTGATGTCTTGTTGATTTATGCTTCCCTTAAGCAGTATATAATGTCCTTCTTTATACCTTCTGACTCGTTTTGGCTTGAGATCCACATTATCTGAAATGAGGATGGATACTCCAGCGTTTTTGCTGTATTCATGTGCATGGTATGTTTTTTCCCATCCTTTCACCTTTAGTCTATCGGTATCTCTTTCTATGAGATGAGTCTCTTGCAGGCAGCAAATTGTTGGATTTTCCTTTTTAATCCAATGTGCCAGTATATGTCTTTTGATTGATGAGTTCAGGCCATTAACATTCAGGGTTAGTATTGTGATATGATTTGTATTCCCAGTCATATGACTCATTTTTTTTTTACATGATTTGGTTTCTCTTTTATTTGGCTATTCCTTTAGGCTAGTTTCTCCCATTGCTGATTTGCATCATTGTTTTTAATCTCTTCCTCATAGAATATTTGGCTGAGAATGTTCTATAATGCCAGCTTTCTTTTTGTAAATTTCTTTAGCTTTTGTTTATCATGGAAGAATCTTATTTCATCATCAAATCTGAAAGTAAGTTTTGCTGGGTTTAAGATTCTTGGTTGGCATCCGTTTTCTTTCAGGGCTTGGTAAATGTTGTTCCAGGCCCATCTATCTCTTAGGGTCTGGATTGAAAAATCTGCTGATATTCTTATTGGTTTCCCCCTGAATGTAATTTGATTCTGTTCTCTCATGGCCTTTAAATTTCTGTCTTTAATTTGTATGTTAGGTATTTTCATAATAATGTTCCTTTGCGTGGGTCTGTTGTAATTTTGTATATTTGGAGTCCTATATGCCTCTCATACTTGGTTTTCCATTTCATTTTTCAGATTTGGGAAATTTTCTGATATTTTTTCATTGAATAGATTGTTCGTTCCTTTGGTTTGTTTCTCTAAGCCTTCCTCAATCCCAATAATTCTTAAATTTGGCCTTTTCATGATATTCCATAATTCTTGTAGATTCTTTTCATGATTTCTTACCATCTTCTCTGCTTGGTCAACTTTGTTTTCAAGATTAAATATTTTTTTTTCAATGTCTGAGGTTCTGTCTCCCAGGTGTTCTATTCTATTGGTTATGCTTTCTATGGAGTTTTTAACTTGTTTATTGTTTTCTTCATTTCAAGGATTTCTGTTTGTTTTTTCAGTATCTCTAACTCTTTATTGAAATGATCTCTTGCTTCCCGTATTTGTTCTTTCAACTCTTTTTTTTTCATTATTTAGAGAATACTTTATTAGTTTCTGTAATCAAACCCACGTAGATAAGACCTTACATATTTAATACAGTGCGTTACCCCTGTACAAATGGAAAAAAATTAAGTTTAACGTTTCTAGACCAATATGGCTGTTAATTTCTGTACAATGCCAACTCAACACGGTAAACTGGGATACTTTTTCCAAAGTTGACAGCACAGCTAAAGTTTCCAAAAATTCAAATTATATATATATGTATATATATATATACATATATATATAAATTTATATTTATATAAAAAGACCAATAATAGCAGTATGTTATGCATCAATAGCAGCAACAGCTTTTCCAGGTTCTGCAGTCATCTGAACAAAATTATAGAGACATCCAGCACACTCCATTAAAAAAAAGGGGTGGGGGGGTAAAAAAACAAAAACAAAACAAAACCTGAGAAAACAGCAAAATTCTGTTACTGTTGTGATACCTGGCACCATTTTTTTTATTAGCTTCTCAATCATCATCTGAAAAGAAAACATTCTAGAGTAACATCATTAAAAACAGCTCTGATAAAGCACGGTCACTACTACGTATAATAAAGCAAGTACAAGAGGTTTTATATTCACAGAGTATGATACAGTACTGTCCTACATCTATAATACTAGAGGATACAATTAAAAAGGCAATTATTTGAGACTTGATTCTACTTTTCTTTCAACTCTTGATTGGTGTGATCATTTAATGCCTGCATTTGCTCTTTTATCTCCTCCTTCAATGCCTGCATTTGCTCTTTCATCTCCTCATTTGCTTCCCTGATTGTTTTAATTATGTACATTCTGAACTCCCTTTCTGACATTTCTTCTGCTGTGCTGTCATTGATATAGTATCTAGGTTTGTTTGGAACATTTTCTCCCTTGTTTTCTCGTATTGGCCAGATATCAGTGGGACTCTGAGATAATGCAGATTTCCTCTATTAGCTTATAGTGTCCCTGTAGATTTCCAGTATATCACCTCCCAGCCTTCAGTAGCATGAAGTCTTGGGGGAACTTGATAATGCAGTGCTTCAGAAGAAAGCTACCACTAGCCTGCTACTGGTTCCAGGGATTGGAGCTGGCTCGGTGTGGAAAGGCTTTCACTGGGCAGCCTGCTCCGAGAAGCTGGCTGTAGAAGGACCTGCCCCCGGAGGGATCAGGGCTGCTTGGAGAAGTCTCCGAATGCCTTGTCCTGGTCCCAGAGGCTGTCTGCAGGTTGGAGCTCACCGCTGGCTCTTGGGCTTGGAGCTAGCTCTATGAAGAAAGGTTCTCACTGGGTGGCCTGCTCTGAGAAGTTGGCTGTGGAAGGAGCCCACTGTCGGAGGGAGTAGGGCTGCCTGGGGTAGATTCTACCTGTCCTGCCCTGCTCTGAGAAGCCGCCCCTGTCTGGGCCTGCCACCCGGTCTGAGCTTCACCCAGTGAGGGAGACTCACCTTGTGGCTCTATGTTAGTCCAAGTCTCTCAATGCCTCCCCTTCTTGAATCCTGGGTTCTGGAGTGACAGGAGATGCAGTCTTTCTCTAGTCCACCATCTTGGATCACCCCATGGAAGGAGCCTGCCACCGGAGGGAGCAGGGCTGCTTGGAGAAGTCTCTAGCTGCCCTGCCCTGGTCCCAGAGGCAGCCTCTGGGCCGGAACTCGCTGCTGGCTCCGGGACTTGGAGCTGACTCTATGTAGAAAGGCTCTCATTGGGCAGCCTGCTCTGAGAAGCTGGTGGTGAAAGGAGCCCACTGCCGGATGGAGCAGGGCTGCCTGGGTGCCCTGCCCTGCTCTGAGAAGCCGACCATGTCCAGGCCTGCCGCCTGGACCGAGCTTCACCCAGTGTGGGAGACTTACCCCATCTGAGTCTCTCAGTGCCTCCCCTTCTTGAATCCTGGGTTCTGGAGTGACAGTAGATGCAGTCTCCCTCTAGTCTGCCATCTTGGATTGCCCCCCACAGTTAAAAGTTTTTATCACCTTTAACCTAATTCTAACATTTACTTGTTACACCACTTTTTTATTAATATCCTGAAGTCATTAGTCTGCAATGAAGTTGAGTTTTACTGACAATTTCCTTGCAGAAATCCATTCAGAAAAGGTTTCCATAAAATAGAAATTACAATGTATTCTGTACTCTTCTTGTTATATGGGTTAGTTTAGACTAAGAAAGATCTCATGGCTTTGGAGTATTACTAATTGCTTTAAATGATGCAAAACATCTGCCATTCCTTTGTCAATTTAATATGGAATACACTAATTATCCAGAAATGAAGACTAGAGTTCCCGATTTTATCTGTCATTAGCACTAGTGTTATTATCAACACTAAGCCTATAAATCCTGATCACTTGAAGAAGGAGCAATTTTGAAAGGTAGGTTAATACATGTATTTTAGAGTATTATTTTATAGCAAAAGTTAGCTAAAGCTAACTGCAGTTTAAAAGTTACCTATATTGATTAAATATAGTATATTGAAGCCACAATATTTACTACTGTAAGCAAAGGTGTATGATGCAGTTTTATGGACATGATAGAAGACAGATTGGACTCAGTTATTTTGGGGTCATTCCATTAGTAAATTTATCTTGGATTTACTTTGAAATTATTACACCATATTGTAGGAACATGCAGATACATCATGTGATCAATATAAATAATTAAACAAGTAGATATTGTTATTTTAAATACAACATGTGATAGAAAATTAAAACATTTTCATTTTGCTGTTATTAGAAATAAAATTGTTCTATTTCATTAACTATAGAATGTGAGCTGAGACAAACTTCAAGGAGAAACTTGCCTCTACCATCACACCAAGAAATGTAAATTCTATAAAAAGAAATCCTTTTATAAACAAAATCATGAAAAACAAAAGAGATAAGAAAGGAACTGTATAAATATTTACTGAGAGATAAAAGACTTAAATACAGATATATACCATATTCCAAATGGTTAGACTAAACAATGCAACAATAGTGGTTATCACCATATTAATTTTAATATTTTATATAACTCAAATCAAATACCAAGATTATTTTTCCCCCAAACAATGAAATGTCTGAAACTCATCTAGTACAATAAAGAAAAAAGTCTCCAAAATATTCTTGAATAAGAGTACATGCTCTTCAACTTACCATGGGGTTATGTCCTGATAAACCAATTCTAAGACGAAAATATCACTAAGTTGGAAATGCACTTAAATATACCTAACTCACTTAATATCACAGTTTAGCAACACAGAACTCTGTAGAGTACTATAGTTTAGTCCTGTGGCTTCATGGATAACTGGGACCTGTGATACTGCTACACAAAGTCATACCATACTGCATATTGCCAGTCAGGGAAAAGGTCAAAATTCAAAATGTGAAGTATGGGTTCTAATAAATGTGTATTGATTTTTCAGCATGTAAAGTTTAAATCATTACTTAGGCTATGATAAATCAGAAACAGATCATGTGTATATGTGCAAAGGGAGGAATAAAAAAGTTGTTTTAGATTCTAAAATGAATTAAGCTATAAGTATATATATATATAATTTATAGCATGTCACCTCTGGGGGGAAAATATATAATTCAATGAAAGAATTAGATGATCTACATATAGACCCAAATGCCAACATCTTTTATACCTGTTACAAAATCACATATCTTATAAAGAAAACTAAGGACAATTATATTATTATTTTGATATATCTAAATAATTACACAAATATCAAGTTAATCTCAAGAGCTGAAAGTGTTAATTTATTACAGAGAACACTGATAATGTTCCTTAACTCACTCAGAAACAATCATTTAATAAAAATAATCAACCAGCAGGACACTCTAATCTTCATTGTCTCTACAGCTACAAAAAAAAAAAAACCAAACTTCTATTTTTAAAGATTTTATGTTTTGTAGAAAAATATTAATACACAGTACATACTAAAATGATAAGTCATAATTTTTCTGTCTTCAAAGTTATAATATCCCATTGATAAAAAGGAAATATGTTGCATAATTTACAAAGAGAAATAATTTACTATGTACAATAGGGATTTCTAGGTACCATGAACCACAAAGGAAATGATACTGATACTTTAAAGCAAGGGGAAAAACAGCTGGTGTCTATTTTATTTTTTCTCTCTTAATACTTGAATCTGAGGTATCTAAATGAATCCCAAAGATATATATCTGAAATCATATTTTCTGAAAAGAGGACTTTGCTAAGGCCCCCCCTAGAATGATGTCAGTCTAGATTTCTGGAATTTTAAAAAAATCACTATTCTTCAACAGAGAACTAAAAATATATATTCTGTATTCTGTAGAAAGCAGAATACTATGATTGATGTGTACTTGCCTTGGAATAGTAATTAGGAAAAAGGAAATATTAAGAATACAACTCACTGATATAATTGTAACAGTTTTCTTCTTGAAAATTTTCAAATTATTTTATTTGCTTGATAAACATATATATATATGTATGTATACATATATATGTGTGTGTGTTTATTAATATACAAAAACACACATATAAATGTATATTTATATATTTTTAAAGTGTTACCTCCATTGAGATCATCTATGTTTATGATTTCTGAGACAAACACCTGTAGGTGACTGAACTTCATCAGATGACTTCCCAGAAGCTTGGCCACTCTCAACATCTCATCCCATTATTAAAAATTTGTGAACAATATCTGTGCTGGAAAATGAGACAATGTTTAACTTAATTAATATTTATTTTATCCTACTATGTAATTATCATTACAGATAAAATACAGAAAAACAACATCCAAAAATCAGAGCATAACAGTCTTTTATAGTCAGATGTACATATGTGCAAGTAAGAGATCAAAACATTAACTCAAATGTCTTCAAATAGGAAGTACTAAAAAACCATTTTATGCTCTTGGATTATGAAACATTATGAAAGAACTTGCATTCAAGTCTTTATCCAGAGTTGAATAAAAATTACAGCCTGGAAACTTTTAATGAATAATAGGTACTTAAAAATAGTACTTTAAAAATTGAACTCAAGGGTTTCTTACCAAATCAATATTAAAATTTACCTTATTTCTGTATTTTTGTCTTGGTAACTTAATACTAAAAAAAGTCCAATGCAAGAATGTATAGGCAATACCAGGAAGCAAACTTAACAAAGAGAGAACTGAAAGTCAAAAGCGCTTAAGCATAGACAGACTGTCACTTTCTTGGTAGGGGTTGCTGATACTTGCAGGAAAGTGCTTGTGTTTAGGCACAGAGTGGGATAAAAGGTGAAGCATTGGGTGTCTAAACTGCAACTGAGTCCTCACAGAAACATCAGTCTCTTGCAAAAAAAATTATGAGGCATATTTGGTAGTCTTGGACTATGAATAAATTCTTGAATACTACCTGACACAACCAAGTTATTATGTTATTAACAAGCAAGTATGATTCAAACAAAACTGCTCATTGGTAGTTTTGAGAATCATAAGAACAATTACTTGCTCAATTTTTGTGCCATTCACTACTTAATAGCTAGAGATCCAGTAAATTTAAATTTCATCTCATTCCTAACATTGCTTTTAACATTGCTAACATCTCATTTCAACATTGCTTTCTTAAATCTAGACCAAGAGTCCAGTACAAGGTTAGATGTTTTTTGTATGGTTCCTGAACTAAATATGTTTTTGCATTTTGTTCTGTTTTGATTTTGCACTTTAAATGTTACTAATTAAAGGAAAGAATATGCAACAGAGATGAAGTTGAGAAAACTTAAAATTATACTAACAAGTCCCTGGTTTACACAATCAACAGTCAGCCAAACCCTGACCTGTAGTGTTTTCTGATTTCCTTCAGCAATTGTCCTCCATAGCAGACTTCATGTTACCAACATGACACTGAATGTGTAACAATGGGAAGAACATGCATGAGCACACCATTACATGGTACTTTGCAATAAATATGCCAGAGAAGTAACTCTTACCACATAGATAACAATAGTAAAAAACACTAGAACAATCAGAATAATTACTCTTGCATATGTATTACTTTTGTTTCTGGATTTACCTTAATTATAAGTTCATATAATTAAACATTTATAATAACCATGTTTAACAGGCAAAATTGCTAAAAATTTAAGAATCATCTCTCAGTGTGAGCTGACTGCAGCACACCATTCTGTAGGGTTATACCTAAATAGGTAAAGGCTATATACATTAACCACAGATAAAAACTGCAGGAGTTCATATTCCCAAATTTCATGAAACACATCAGGAAATAATCTTCCATGGCAAGAAAGAATGCAAGCAGTACAAAAAATGCTCAGAAACTTCAGTAAATATAATTACCTAATGAAACAATAAAATTGTTCTGTTTAACTAGGTGTGGTGGCATACACATGAAATGCTGAGGCAGGAGGATGGTGAGTTCAAAGCCAATCTCAGAAAAAGCAAGGCACTAAGCAACTCAGTGAGACCCTGTCTCTAAATAAAATATAAAATAGGTCTGGGGATGTGCTCATTCACCGACTGTCCCTGAGTTCAATCCTGGTACTCAAAAGAATTTCAAGAAATTTTGAATTGTTATGTTTAAAAATATAACATGTTGCAAAAGTTAAATCAAACATGAATTTAAAAAAAGAAATCACCAGGGCTGTGGTTGTGGCTCAGTGGTAAAGTGTGCCCAGCACATGTGAGGCACTTGGGTTCACTCCTTACCACATGAAAATAAATAAAATAAAGGCCTTGTGCCCATCTGCAACTAAAAAGTATTTTGAAAAATTTAAAAATAGACACCACCAAAAATGATCAGGGAACTAGGCATAAAATAAAAAGAAACTTTCAGATATGTATTTTCCTGGGTATTTAAAAGTACATAATAAAAAAAGAGTAACAACTGAGGTGATAATCTAATTACTGTATGAGTCTATAGTGATTATTTCAAGCATTAATGAAGTATGATTCTAAATTAAGCACCACCCTAAACTGCCAATCTGTTTGAAATTCTGCATGTCCTTCTTATGGGATTTGGTTCCTTTCTGATGGACAGGTATTCAAATATTACTTATCTGTAGTATCAAAAATACCCTCTCTAGACTCTTTCATCTTTCTGATGTCCTTTCTACTCTTAATTTTTTTTTTAAACTGGCAAAGAAAGCAGATAATAAATGCTGGCAGACTATAATCTAAAAACATGCATGTTCTACAATCAGAAAGTTAGATAAAATAGACAAATAATCAAATTACTAAATCTGCTTCCATTTCTGGGCATTGCCATGATGGAGCCAAGGCTTCCTCCAGTAACACTGTGGGGTCTCTGCAATGGGGATTTCTTGAAAGGTCCTGTGTGCTGATGGAGGAAAGAATGAGTGCTATGAGATGGTGGAGGCCTGCCAGTCTTCATCATAGGCTCTGTGGTTCACAGTATTTGAAAATCGTTCCATCACCAGCCCAAGATTCAGGATCACATGGGAAGGATTAAGAAAGCAAAGAAGAAAACTAAACTTGTAACAGAGATCATTACATATAAACTCATGTCTAGGACTATTCATACAAACCAGTAGTATTAAAATAATTTCTATGAAAAATATTTATAAAAATATTAGTTTAATTTAGCTAATATCTATCCCTTTCTCATGTAATAAAAATTAGTAATCACAAAACTCACATAATGATTTTATCCATTTGCTAACTTTAACTATCTCAAGATTGTTTACATCCATTCCTTCATAAATTCACTACCTACTATGTGCTTTATGATTAAGCATGATATAAAATATAAAAGATATAATCCTTGTCTAAATGAACTTATATTCCTATTGACAGACATCCAGAAAAGTATGTCAATTAGTGAATTAAACAACAGAACTTAAGTATCATTTATACAGAGACTTTGAAATTATTGTCCCGAATTTGATATTTTAATATAAATAATTTTAAACAATCACAGGTCTATCACCAAGCAGAAACATTCCTAAAACATAATACTTTGCTGTTACTTAGGCCAGGTGCAGTTGTGCATCCCTATAACCCCAGTGGATCAAGAGGCTGAGACAGAAGGATCTCAAGTTAAAAGTACCCGCAGCAACCTAGCAAGGCTCTAAGTAACTCAGCAAGAACCTGTCTTAAAATAAAATATAAAAAAGGCTGAGGATGTAGCTCAGTGTCTAAGTGTCCCTGGGTTCAATCCCTGGTACCAAAAATATAAGTTATTTAGTTATAAATGGCAAATAATATGAAGACTTTGGAAACCTGTTTCAACTTTTTTGAGTATAACCCTAGGAACAAAATTGCTGCTTCATATGCTAATTTTATATTTAAATTTTAGGGGAAATATTATGAATTAATTTTTAAAAAAAATTTTTAAATTAAACATTGAAAAAATCTGATGGGCTCAGAATTCTCTATTCTTGCAGGTACTTTAGAAAAAGATTCTACACATCTCTGTAGTGTAAAATAATCTTTATGCTAACAACAACAAACCTAAACTACATAAAGAAAGAATGTGATGGAAGCAATTATCAGGCACTGGCCAAAAAGATGCAGAATTTCTGTCAAAGTTATTCATGAAAGCAAGGAAATATGCAATATTAGATTGTGGTAGGCCTTGCTATCTGCAATCTCTTCAATGTCTATTATGATGCCCTTAGGTATTTTATCAAGTAAGTCTGGTGAAGAAGAAATTCAACAGTTTCTATTTTTTCTTCTCTACGACCTGTCAAAGTTACTATTGTAGGCAGATTGCTCACTGTCAGGCACCTATCATTTGCCATTTGCCTGCCTCTCCCCTGTCCCATCACCTGCCTTACACTTATCCATCACCCAATGCATGAGGTTCACCTTCCGATTGCCCAATAACAGTCAGCAAACTGATTGCCAACCACCAGTGGAGCACCAGCTGCCTGCTGTTGCCTGGAAGTTCACTGAAACAGTACCTGCAGCTTTGATTACACGTGGCTGCCGCCATTTTGAGACAACAGCCAGGTCCCATAGGACCCCTGGATAGGCTGACTGAGCTCCATCTCTTGGATCCCTCAGCCTGACCAATCACTCACTGCCTCTGGGGCCCTCACATCGACTGACTGTTCCCTGCCACCAGGACCCCCAGACCAACTGACTGTGACCTATCACTGGGATCTCAGACTGACTGATTGCACTCGGCCTCCAGGATCCTGCAACCAAACCAAACACACCTGACCTCCAGGATCCCTGCTGTCACTATTTGCTGATGACATGATTCTGTATTTAGAAGATCCAAAAACCTCCTCCAGAAAACTTCTAGACCTCATCAATGAATTCAGCAAAACAGCAGGCTATAAAATCAACACGCATAAATCTAAAGCATTTTTATATGCAAGTGATGAACAGTTGAAAGGGAAATGAGGAAAACAACTACACTTGCAGTGGCCACAAAAAAAAATACTTGGAATCAGACCAGAGACCCTGCATCTTATAGAAGAAAATGTAGGTCCAAATCTTCAACTTGTTGGCTTAGGATCAAACTTCCTTAACAGAACTCCCATAGCACAAGAAATAAAAGCAAGAATCAACAACTGGGATAGATTCAAACTAAAAAGCTTTCTCTCAGCAAAGGGAACTATCAGCAATGCAAAGAAAGAGCCTACAGATTGGGAGAATATCTTTGCCAACCATACTTCAGATAGATTCCTTCCAGACAGATTATGGAGATGTTCCACTGCAGGGCTTCTCCCTCTGGTTTTATTTGTTGCAGTCTGATGGTGGGGAGAAACTGTATTGACTTAATTTCTTCTAGGAATTTTGACCAGCTGTGAATTCCAGAAATGACTTCCATGCCCACATGACTCCCAGCTCACAGTTTGGGTCAAATTGCTTGATGTCCTTCACCAACTCCACTGCCCCTGCTGTGTTTTAATTTGGTCTTATTTTCTTTCCACCTCTTGTTAATGAGGTGAGCTTATGTGTTTTCCTCTCCCTTTCTCTCTCTCTGTAGCCCCTTCCCCTCTCCCTGGTATGGATTTGGGGTCAAGCAACTGTGTCCTTGTTTTCTGCTCCAGTAACCAAACTTCAAGTCTCTCCAAATCTCAGACTGACCAGTATTGGCTCTTAGAGCCCTGACTATGTCGTCCACTTCTCTGCTCAACTGTTTTTTTCTCTGCCTCCTTTCTGGACTGTGGAGGGGTCCGGGTTTACAACCTAGCTCTGCTTTATAGTGATATTTAATAGGTTGATAGAAATAAACCTGTATTAAAAAAAAAAAAAACTCTACACCAAGAATGCAAATAACCCAATCAACAAATCGGCTAAGGAAATGAACAGACACTTCACAGAAGAAGATGTACAAGCAATCAACAGATATATGAAAAAATGTTCAACATCCCTCGTAATAAGGGACATGCATTTCAAAACTACCCTAAGATTTCATCTCACCCCAATTAGAATGGCGATTATCAAGAACACAAGCAACAATAGGTGTTGGCGAGGATGTGGTGAAAAAGGAACACTCATACATTGCTGGTGGGGTTGCAAATTAGTGCAGCCACTCTGGAAAGCAGTATGGAGGTTCCTCAGAAAGCTTGGAATGGAAACACTATTTGACCCAGCTATCCCACTCCTTGGCCTATACCCAAAGGACTTAAAATCAGCATACTACAGAGATACAGCCACATCAATGTTCATTGCTGCCTAATTCACCATAGCCAGATTGTGGAACCAACCTAGATGCCCTTCAGTTGATGAATGGATAAAGAAACTGTGGCATATTTATACAATGGAATATTACTCCTCAATGAAGAATGATAAAATTATGGCATTTGTAGGCAAATGGTCGAAATTGGAGAATATCATGCTAAGTGAGATAAGCCAATCTCAAAAAACTAAAGGACGAATGATCTCACTGATAAGCGGATGAGGACATATAATGGGGGGTGGGAGGGGTTAGCATTAGGTTTAGGGTTAGGGATAAGGAGTATGGTAAGAATGAAGGAAAGAAGGACTGTATAGAGGGAAAAGAGGAGTGGGAGGGGTGGGGGAAGGGAAAAATAATAAATCAAACATCATTGCCCTATGTAAATGTATGATTACACAAATGGTATGCCTTGACTCCATGTACAAATAGAGAAACAACATGTATCCCATTTGTATACAATAATAATAAAAAAAATGGCCATACTACCAAAGTGCTATACAGATTCAGTGCAATTCCAATTAAAATCCCAATGATGTACCTTACAGAAATAGAGCAAGCAATCATGAAATTTATCTGGAAGAATAAGAAACCCAGAATAGCTAAAGCAATCCTCAGTAGAAAGAGCAAAGTGTCGCGTCCCTCGCCCGCAAGAAAGCACGACACAGGAAACTTCCTTCAGCAGTTTAATCAGGACCTTATTATTAGATAACCATGGTTTCTCTTTCTCTTCCTACTAGGAAGTCACGGTCATATTTATATGAATTATAAGCCAATCAGGTTACAGAATATGCGGGGAGAGCAAGATTACAACATAATACAATCAGAGCAACTAAAGGGCGTGTGCAAGCACGAGTCACTTTTGTCCAATCAAAGCAGTTCCTTCTGGCCCTGGCTCAATGCCGGGGCCACTTTATCAGCTGCTGGCTTAGTGCCGGGGCCAGTTCTTTCGGCAGCGTCAGCCATATGTTGCAAACCAGGTTGCCCCGGCTTCGTGCCAGTCCTTGATGTTGCAGTCTATGTTGCCCCGGCTCAATGCCAGGGTATAGTTCGTGCTTGATGTTGCAGACTAGGTTGCCCCGGCTTAGTGCCAGGGTACAGTCTTTTCAGCCTTCAGGCCGGAGTGGGGTCCGCGGCCCCCGACAGCTCCCCCTTTCTTTTAATATAATAGAAAGCATATTTTAGCAATAACCGATCTACTCCTGTCACTTGGCCCATGCTCATAGGTGCTTTTACGTATGACAGTTGGCATAACCAAATATGGGCTTGTTTATTAAAAAAGTGCTTCAGACCCTAGCGGAAACCAGCGCTATCTTGTCATGGCGGCGTGGCGGCTTGCCACAGCGCTCCCCCTTTATTATATTAAAAACACAGGTGAAGGTAGAGGCCCTATCCTACTGTGCAAAAGTGGCAGATAGTGAACGTCAGTCCCAAAGTGGCGCCTTCTCTAGGCCTGACATCACCCAAGCCGATGCCTTTTTTCGTAGGGTGGGACGTGGACATCAAACCCACATGCAATAGAGCATGCCTTCCTTGAGGTTTAAAAATAAAACTCTCAAGTGCAGTGCTTTGCCTCGCATCCTGCGTCTATGAAGTCATAGCGGTATGGAAAACCATACTTGGGGGAGCTTATCCAGCTTGTGCAACCGCAAGGGCCTGAAATAGGAAAATCGCCCTACTTGCCAATGCTGTACAATACAGGGGCACCATAATGAACACAAGGTACACAGTAACAGTTCATCTCCTCCAATATCATTGTTACAGTTCAAGATTAAGGGTGAAAGTTACAAGGCAATTAAAGCTTTAGTTACTGCAAGGAATCTGTAGTATGTAAATACACAGTCCCCAAAGAAAAGTATAAAGTAATAACAGCAGTACCTTGCAGACACCTAGCGTAAATGACAATTCCAACTTTAACAGAGATATACTAAAAATGCCACTTATTTTCGTGTCAGATTAGCCAACCACACAGAAGGTGACACCCCTTGCTCAATGGCCAACACAGTCTGAATTAACATTGCTTTTTCACGTGCTTGGCGTACTCTTAACTTGTAAATAAACCAAAAGCAAAGGCAGATGCCTGCAAAACAAATACATCCAAAGATTCCCACACCAACCCATTCTTTAAAATAACTAAAAGCAGAGGTAAGCCAGCTAGAGAACTGACTCAAAGTAACAGGTTCAACACGGGTGTCATTTAAAATCGCAATCTGCAATAATTGTTGATTCCTCAACTTTTCAGCTTCTAAGGACCAATTGCCTGCAAGAAAGGCGGAAATCAAATGGCTTTGATTCTTTGCTTCTTCATATCTTACTGGAGTTATACACATGTGTTTATGATTCCCGATGCATCCAACTTGTGCAATGTTGAAAAGTTCATCCAATTGTACTTGTAGCAAATCAATCCTTTGATTCACTGCCAAAATCCCTGATAGGATATGTCTGTTGACGCGGTCCTGGGATTCCAGCACCTGTGCAGTTTGTTGTATGACTTGATTAATGGTTTGCGCTGTTTGAACTTGATTGGTCATAGCTAGAGCAGCGGTAGTGGCTGCAGCGGCAGAGACAGTAATAGCAGTTATTATGGCTGCGGTAATGCCAAAGTCTCTTTTTTCCCTGAAAAGGTGCACCAATGGAAAATTATCTGGATTGACCTCCACTGGAACAGGTACAAAGTGGGTACCTTTACAATCACAGCAACAGATTCACTACCGTTCCAACACTCTGAAAGCAGGCAGGTAATATTATTAGTAGAACAATTTAAAATCACTTCCGAACTGTTTGATAATAGAAATAGAAAAGGGGGGGTTAAGCATACTGGAGTGGGGGGGAGAGTAGCATAATGTAACTGTTTATGCAACAACAAGTTTCCTAGTCGATGTCCTTTCTGAATATCTTCCGCAATAGTACCTGTTGCATTATACAAAGAGAAATTACCTCCTTTTAATAAAGCTAAAGCAGAAATGTCAGCCGTGGCTCCGGCCCGATTACCTATCAGCCATTGATAAAAGGGCCATCCCAATCCGGTAGAGGTACCATTTTTTGTGAAATTATAAGCAAACTTCTTAAGGGATGGAGATATAGAGAATCCCGGAGCCACCTCTTTATAATCCCAATTTCTGTCTTGACAATGAGTAAACATAGGGGGGAAGCTTTTATAAGGGGTACAAGTGGGTGAAGCAAGAAACCATGTAGCATTTGTCGCATTTTTCCTGGCCCATGGAAAATGGCCAGTACTCACAGTAACCATGGTGGTAATTTTTACCACTCCACTATTATCTCCCACACCAGATCCAGACTGCAATCCTTGCGAAACCTGCGTGAGGGCAGAAGTCAGTATGTTTAAGGATAAGCTATTATATTGCAAGGGATTGTCCCAGGAGGTGACGTTTTTAAGGAGCAAACGCACACAATGTTGACTGCTACTATGGAAAGAGAAACAAAAGACTTCAGTCAAATTAAAGGATGTAAGATTAAAAACAGAGGTTTCAGTAGACATAGGATCACGACATGGCATTTCCATCTCACAGGTGGTGGCGAAAAGGGTTGGCAAAATATTAGAATCAGCATGGATCGGCATGGGTACTGGCCATGCCCGAGTAACCGCCCAGAGCCTTATCTTAGAAACTGGCTTCTGGCTGGCCCATTGGATCATCAGGACCAGACACCATAGGATCAGTAGATTCTTCATTCTGTTCTTTTACACCTTTAGCTGAAGTCGAGGCTAACAGACTCCCAGGTACCCTACGCACGAGTCGCTCAGGCACCCAAAGCGGTTCTGTTCGATCCTGTGGAAAAACACAAACAGAACCTCGTGCCCATATCAGTACAGGATCAGGTCCATACCACTGGCCTGAAAGCACATCCTTCCACTTCACTTTTCCTAGGGAAGGGGGGACAGGCGGCGAACAATGTCTATCAGCCGCAGAATTATCATGTGCATCCAAAGTTAGAAAATTAATGGTAAAAAGAGCCAAAGACAAGCGCTCTTTAGGAGTACGGCTTACTCCTATTCCCCTTTTTTGTTTTTGTAAAAGTTCCTTAATTGTTCTATGAGCTCTCTCTACTATTCCCTGACCTTGGGGGTTATAAGGTAAACCATGGGTCAATTGCACTTCCATAGTGGAGCAGAAAGAGGTGAACTGTTGACCAGTGTACGCCGGTCCATTATCCGTCTTTAAGGAGCATGGAAGGCCCCAGGCAGCCCAAGCCTCTAGGCAATGAGAGATGACATGATGGCCTTTTTCTCCTGTCAAAGCAGAGGCATGCATAATTCCAGAAAAGGTATCTATTGAAACATGAACATATTTGAGAGAACCAAACTCCGCAATATGAGTAACATCCATTTGCCAAACCATAAGAGGTCGCAAACCTCGAGGGTTAACTCCAAAAGAAGGGGGATGGTGAAATGGAACACAATGGGAACAGTCTAAGACAATCTGTCTAGCTTCTGCTCGAGGAATAGAGAAACGCTTACGAAGTGTTTGAGAGTTAACATGAAACTTATTATGAAAGTCTCGAGCACTGTCAAGAGAAGGAAGAAAACAAATTGTGTGGGTAGCAGCATCTGCCCTTGCATTTCCTTCAACAATAGGTCCAGGGAGAGCCGTGTGAGCTCTTATATGTACAGGATAAAAAGGTGTAGAACGGTTCAAGATCAAATTTTGCAACTGAATAAATAAAGATGAAACCTTGTTGTTAGGATTGATGGCACCTACAGTTTCCAACATCTTAAGTGCTCCTATTACATAATTAGAATCTGATATCAGGTTAAAAGGAAAAGGACAACTCTCAAAAACCTTAATGACAATTTGCAGCTCCACCCATTGTGGGTTTCCTGGTTCAAATTGATGTTGAATGGGGAACTGACTATCAATAACATAGGCTCCTACACCTGTTTTAGAACCGTCAGTAAAGATATTTGATACCTTTAATAAAGGAACAGTAGAGGGTATTCTGGGAAAAATAATTGGATGATCCTTAACAAATGCAAGGAGTGGATGAGAGGGAAAATGATTGTCAATTTCCCCTGGAAAGGAACATCTCAAAATGGCCCAATTGTCTAAAGTAGTACTGAGTATCTGAATTTGTTTGGGTGTATAAGGAGTAATAATAGAGTGTGGAGGGATACCAAAAAACTGAATACTCTGCTGGATGCCAAGTAAAGCTAAAGAGGCAACAGCATCAGGGTAATGTTCTAAAGAACGTCCAGGAGAAACATGTGGATGAATCCACAACAATGGGCCCTTTTGCCATAAAACTCCAGTTGGCTGCCTGAGCGTGGGCAATACACAAAGCTGTACGGGCTTATTTTCTTGTAATCTAGTAAGACTGGCATTTTGAATAGCCTTTTCAACCTTCTGGAGTGCCAATCTGGCCTCAGGAGTTAATTTCCGAGAAGAAGAGAGGTCAGGATTACCTTTAAGAATGTCATATAAAGGAAGTAAATCAACATTGGGAATATGTAGATAACTCCTGATCCAATTTATATCCCCTAGCAGCTTTTGGAAATCATTCAATGAGTGAAGATCTTCAGTTCTAAGAGTTATTTTTTGGGGAGCAATACCTTGTGAGGAAATTTTTGCTCCAAGGAAGTCTACTATGCTTCCTGTTTGAACCTTTTCTAGAGCAATATGTAATCCTCGTAGTTCTAAAAGCCGAATTAATTCAGAATAGATTTCAGAAAGCAGCTCTTCCGACTTAGCTGCTAATAAAATATCATCCATGTAATGAATACATTTTAATCCTGTAAATTTTTTCCTGAGTGGTTCAAGAGTCTTACCAACAAACAACTGACATAAAGTAGGACTGTTAGCCATGCCTTGAGGCAACACTACCCACTCAAATCGGAGATCAGGTTTTTCATGATTGCAGGCTGGGAGGGTAAAAGCAAAGCGCTCTGAGTCTCGAGGATGTAATGGAATAGAAAAGAAACAATCCTTAATATCTATACACATGACTCTCCAGTGATCTGGAATAGTGGAAAGTAATGGCAACCCTCTCTGAACTGGGCCCATAATTTGCATCTGTGCATTAATTGCTCTTAAATCATGTAACAGACGCCATTTACCAGACTTCTTTTTGATAACAAATATTGGAGTATTCCAGGGAGACGTGGAAGGTCTAATATGTCCTAAATCAAACTGTTCTTGAATTAATTCATGTGCTGCAGCCAGCTTGACAGAGGGTAAAGGCCACTGAGACACCCATACTGGTTCCTCCGTTTTCCAAGTAATGGGTATTTGTGCCTCAGTGGCCCCTATGAAAAACCCAAACCCTCTCCATTTGTATCTTTTTTGGCCGGCACCGGACTCCTATTTCCCTGTAAGTTTTTTCCTAATCCTAGATCAGGTCTAAATCCCATATTTAACATCATTTGACGAGACTCTGGAGAGTAAATATTACTGAGCTGATATCCCATATCACTCAAAATATCCCGTCCCCATAAAGAAAACGGGAGGTTAAGTACATAGGGAATAAATTGTCCAACATGCCCCTCAGTGTCCCGCCAGGAAAGTGGTCTACAACTAATTTGAGGAGCTTGAGCATATCCAAGCCCTCTAAGTGAGTGATCAGAAGTCTGGACTGGCCACCCTTTAGCCCAATCCTTTTTAGAGATGATACTACGATCTGCCCCTGTATCCATTAACCCCAGGATAGATTTACCTTCTACATTTAAAGTTACCAAAGGGCGTGTGTTCAAATCTAGAGTTAAATAGGCACTGTTCCCTCCTGTACTCCCAATCTGTTCACTGGTCCTATTAATGGTATCAGCTTTAAAATGCTTATGTAGGCTAGGCAGCAAGAGCAACTGAGCAATCCGATCTCCGGGGGAGATGGACACAATGCCTTTTGGGGCTTCCACCATGACTTTAACAGAGCCTACCGTATCTGGGTTAATTACTCCAGGAAAGACATGAAGACCCTGTAAGATTGAAGAGGCTCGCCCAATGAGCAAACCTACAGTGTCCTGGGGCAAAGATCCTTTAAAATCAGTATCAATCACTTGAACACCCATTTTAGGTGTTAATATGAGTCTGGTGGTGGAACAGAGGTCAATTCCTGCGGAACCTTTAGTGGCTCTCTTGGGTTCTTGGGGTGTCTCAGAGATGGCCAAAACTCGCCCGGCTTGGTTATTTCCTCTGTGGCCCCATATATTTGTGGGCCCTGAGGACGGGGGCCCTTCCAGCCGTTTTTTGAATCAGTCCTATCAATAAACCGGCCATGAATATCCCTTATGGACTTACATTCATTAGCCCAATGTTTTCCTTTTTTACATCTAGGACACACTCCCGGGAGACGATTTAGAGAAGTATTATTTGTCCTTTCTGCCTTATGTTTACTAGTACATTCTCTCCTGAAATGTCCTTCTTGTCCACAAGAGTAACACTTCCCATTTTTAGAGGAGGTTTTGTTAGAAAATTGAAGGAAAGCAGCAGCTAAGCCTGCATTTGTTAATGGGCCGCCTATTTCTCTACAAGCCTTCATCCATGCTTCTATGCCTTTGCTTTTAAATGGATTAATAGCATTTCTACACTCTCTTGTACATTGTTCATACACTAATTGTTTAATTAAAGGCATAGCTGTATCAGCATTCCCAAAGATTTTCCCTGCTGCATCTACCATTCTAGCCACGAAATCTGAAAAAGCTTCTGTGGGGCCTTGGACAATTTTTGTTAAGTTACCTCGCACTTCTCCTTTATTAGGAAGTGCTTTCCAGGCAGCAATGCAGATCTTATTAATTTGTTCATAAACCTCTAATGGAAAGCCTGTTTGCTGATTGGCAAATCTACCCTGCCCCAGAAGCATATCCACATCCCAGGCAGGTTTGCCCATAGCTTGGTTGTGTGCAGCCTGTTCATTGGCCCCCTCTAACATAAGGCTCTCCAGTCTAAATATTTACCTGGGGAAACACAAGCTTTCACTAAACCAGCCCAGTCCGAAGGAGTCATGCAAACTCTACGGAGCCCCTCTATTTGAGCGATAGTAAAGGCAGCATCCACACCATAAGTGCGGACAGATTCTGCTATATTCTTAATCGTTTTAAATTTTATGGGTTCCTGATGTCTTCCCCCATCATTGTCCTGGAATACAGGACAGGCAAGCCCCAACTCTACATGGACAGCCCTCCAAGCTGCAGAGTTAAAAGTTCTACCCGTGCCTGGAACCCCTCCCACATATGGGGGAGGATCATAGGCTAGAGCTGGTTCCTGTTCTTCCTTATATTCTTCTTGTCTAAAATCTTTTTGTCTCTTAGTTCTCCCTTCTTTTAACCTCACCTTATGTAAATGCTGCGTTAGCTCTTTTACTTCCTCATCACCATCTGATTCTGACTCCCCTGTTTCTTCTGGTGTTCTAAGGGCTTTTAAATCTGGGTATAGTCTCCTCTTTGGAATAGCTCCAGAAACCTGCTCTCTAGTACTATGTTTACTGGAAGTACTCATAGAATCCTCAGACTTCTCCCCATGTAATTGTTCAAGAACTTTCTGTCCTTCATGAACAGCTTCTTGACATCTACCATCACGAATACATCCTTTTATTAATTTCCATAGCGGTATCACCCCTTTCTCCAATTGTCCCTGCTCCTGAAGAAAATCCAAATCTCTTCCCAACTTATCCCAACTAGCAGGAGTCAAGCTCCCAGAGACAGCAAACCATGGAGCCGCTTTATCAATTCTTTCTATGAATGTTTGTAAAGTACTGTGTTTGACCTTGAGCTCTTTAGAGCGCAACAAAATATCTAAAGGCTGTACTAAATCCAAAGGCTGTACTAACGAACTAAATGGAGAATTGCCCATAACAAAAGCAGTGTTCAGAGCCAGCAGAATGAAAGCGAAAGCAAAATTATGTAAAGTAAATCTCCGCTCTCTCTTTGTCTACAGAGGAGCGTCAATCCCCGCTCTCTCTATGGAGCGTCCCACTTACCTGTGGGATTAATCCCCGCTCTCTCTCTATCTACAGAGGAGCGTCCCACTATATGTGGACCCCACTTACCTGTGGGGCTTACCGGTGCACCCCCTGACCGCTGAAGGTTCTGAATTCCCGGGTTTCGGCACCACTTGTCGCGTCCCTCGCCCGCAAGAAAGCACGACACAGGAAACTTCCTTCAGCAGTTTAATCAGGACCTTATTATTAGATAACCATGGTTTCTCTTTCTCTTCCTACTAGGAAGTCACGGTCATATTTATATGAATTATAAGCCAATCAGGTTACAGAATATGCGGGGAGAGCAAGATTACAATATAATACAATCAGAGCAACTAAAGGGCGTGTGCAAGCACGAGTCACTTTTGTCCAATCAAAGCAGTTCCTTCTGGCCCTGGCTCAATGCCGGGGCCACTTTATCAGCTGCTGGCTTAGTGCCGGGGCCAGTTCTTTCGGCAGCGTCAGCCATATGTTGCAATCCAGGTTGCCCCGGCTTCGTGCCAGTCCTTGATGTTGCAGTCTATGTTGCCCCGGCTCAATGCCAGGGTATAGTTCGTGCTTGATGTTGCAGACTAGGTTGCCCCGGCTTAGTGCCAGGGTACAGTCTTTTCAGCCTTCAGGCCGGAGTGGGGTCCGCGGCCCCCGACAGCAAAGCAGGGGGTAACGCAATACCAGAACTTCAACTATACTACACATCAATAGTAACAAAAATAGCATGGTATTGGTACCAAAATAGACAGGTAGATCAATGGTACAGAATAGAGGACACGGAGACAAATCCAAAAAAGTACAATTTTCTCATACTAGACAAAGGGTCAAAAAATATGCAATGGAGAAAAGATAGCCTCTTCAACAAATGGTGCTGGGAAAACTGAAAATCCATATGAACACAATAAAACTAAACCCCTATCTCTCACCCTGCACAAAAATCAACTCACAATGGATCAAGGACCTTGAAATCAGACCAGAGACCCTGCATCTTATAGAAGAAATAGTAGGTCCAAATCTTCAACTTGTTGGCTTAGGATCAGACTTCCTTAACAGGACTCCCATAGCACAAGAAATAAAAGCAAGAATCAATAACTGGGATAGATTCAAACTAAATAGCTTTCTCTCAGCAAAGGAAACCATCAGCAATATGAAGAGATAGCCTACAGAGTGGAGAAAATCTTTGCCACTCATATTTCAGATACAGCACTAATTTCCAGAATGTATAAAGAACTCAAAAAACTCTACACGAAGAATACAAATAACCCAATCAACAAATGAGATAAGGATATGAACAGACACTTCACAGAAGATCTATAAGCAATCAACAAACATATAAAAAATGTGCACCATCTTTAGTAATAAGAGAAATGCAAATCAAAACTACACTAAGATTCTATCTTACCCCAATTAAAATGGCAATTATCAAGAACAGAAGCAACAATAGGTGTTGGTGAGGATGTGGGGAAAAAGGTACACTCATACATTTCTGGTGGGGCTGCAAGTCAGTGCAGCCACTCTGGAAACCAGTGTGGAGATTCCTTAGAAAACTTGGAATGGACCCACCATTTGACACAGCTCTCCCACTCCTCCGCCTATACCCAAAGAAATTAAAATCAGCATACTACAGAGATACAGTCACATCAATGTTCATAGCTGCTCAATTCACCATAGCCAGATTGTGGAACCAACCTAGATGTCCTTCAATGGATGAATGGATAAAGAAACTGTGATATATATATATACATACACACACACACAATGGAATATTACTCAGCTATAAAGAATAGTAAAATTATGGCATTTGCAGGCAAATTGATGAAATTGGACAATATCATGCTAAGTGAGATAAGCCAATCTCTAAAACCCAAAGGAAGAATGATCTCACTGATAAGGGGATGATGACACATAACAGGGGGAGGGAGGGGGCAAGACTGGTGGAAGGAGGGAATCTATAGAGGGAAAAGAGGGGTGGGAGGGGTGGGGGGGCAAGGAAAAAATAACAGAATGAATCAAACATCATTACACTATGATTAGGCAAATGGTATGCTGTTACACCATGTACAAACAGAAAAAACATGTATCCCAT
This sequence comes from Sciurus niger, assembly GCA_020740815.1. NCBI lineage: Eukaryota > Metazoa > Chordata > Mammalia > Rodentia > Sciuridae > Sciurus > Sciurus niger. The sequence continues at coordinate 27,921 of JAHUXG010008618.1, forward strand.
TTGTTTACAATAAAAATAAATTTAAAAAATACAAAAAAGTTACTATTGTAAAAGGGAATGTTATTAAAGTTATAGGTCTACCTGCTCTATGTGCTTTCAATACTAGAGTCTGTAACAAACATAAAATTGTAAAACAATAAAATTTACTCATGATGAACCTTTGAATTTAGTGGAGAGTCAATATGCATATAGCACATTAAAAAACTATGCTGAGACCACAAACACATTTCACAAATGTTCTATGCATTTTTAAGCTGCATGTATTCAGATTATTAGACTAGTAAAAATATTAAAATGCCAATTTAAAAATAGTTATTTAACAATTAGGATAATATTATGCAATATATCATTATTTATGAAGTAGTAAAAAACAGAAATGTGGGATGGAATAATTCATTATGACTTGAGACAGGCATAAAAAAATGTTGGAGTGAATCTAGAATGTTTGAGTAAGCACGAGAAAGTTATACAATGTTGTGTTTCCTAAAACACCAGGGAAGGAGAGAAATAAAAGGTCATTATTATGACTTCATCTAGACAGTAAGTTCCCATCGTTTAGAAAGTAATTAAATGGGGAAGCATTTCCTCAATCTCAAATATGTACTATTAGCCTTGCTGCTGTTTTCTTCAATAGTCATTTGTTCAGCTAATTCAGATAATTATTCACCAATATTATGGCATTCTCAAGGAGTGAGGAATAGCCTTATCTTAAAATTTTTCATTCTATCAATTAAATGTGGCTTGCAAAATCCTGAAAGAATGAACCCAAAAGTGAAGTTATCAATATTTTACTGCTCAAGATAACAATGTCATTCTGGGTTTCCTGGGAATCTTCAAAACAGGAATATGATGAATATAATCAAGAAATATTTTCTTTGCCAAACATCACAAAATTCCACCTTTTGTTTAAAAAGATGCACGTGCTAATTAATGCTATATTTATTGGGCATTATTAGAATAGCAGAAATTTTGCATAATTAGAATTCAATCATAATAATGAAATTTAGAAGGATTGGAAATTTTCTTAAAATGTACTTTCTAAAAGATTCTATCCCTACAAATCACAATCACATAGGAATCTGTCACTAGATATCTTCAGATATAAACCTGGGTTAGGAAAGGTAAAGAGGAAAGGATAAAGAATAATCTTTGATCTTTTACTATCCTATTTTTAAGAATTAGGAAATTTTCTCAAAGAGGTTCCCTGGTCCAAGTCAGACAAATAACAAATAATTAGACTTAAAAACAGGACTGCCATTGACTTTATCCTCCACATTATAGCATCTCTGACCACAAAATATGTTTCTTACATGAAGATCTGTACATTATTTTAAAGTACTCAAATGATGTCTTGATGTGAACCATACATCCCAGGGACTTAATGTTTTTAATTATATGGTTCCACTTTGGGGATGTGGGGATGTTTTGGGAGAAAAAAATGAATAATGGACGGGGCGGAGTGGTCCAAAATAACCACTGAGTGAATTGCACTGCAGCTTTTATATATGAGATATTCTTAATATTCTTATTTTTTATGCCAGAGTGGCTGCAAAATGAAAAACAAATTAATAAATATATTTTATTTATAATATATAAACATTTAGGTACTGAGACAGCATGAGAATTTTTGAAATACATAAATAATTTCAGTACTGATACATGGAAAGGGGTATCACTGAGCAATATATAGTGCAGAAGGCATTTTTAACACAGCTTTCTGACAGTTCTTAAAGAGATTAATCAATATCATAATATAGCACAAATGTCATTCAATAAATATGGCACTACAAAATTTCTTAACTGAAAGCTTTAAATATTTTAAATGAGTACAGATTAATTTTAGTATCTTGTGTTATTTAAACTTACTCTTTTATGTGGTACATTAGAACATTCCAACTCAGTTTGCAAGAAAATTACACTATAGTTTTGCTTTGTTTTTTAATCCCCTTCAACTATTGAAGACTGAACAACACTAAATATTATGCACTGCTTACTTGGATAGAGTATGTCATCCAAATTCTCTTTGATAAATAATAATGAATACTACATTTTCTCTTATAAAATAATCACAGTTGCTTCATTACTTGTAACATGCATGTTCTGAAGATGAAATATTACTCAAAATATTCACGTCATACCTTGTCAGAAGAATAAAATAAATATATCAAGATCATATAAAGAATGAAATAATACAGAAAAGATGAATGCAAAAGAGATAACATACAATTTTAATGGTACTGGTTCTGAAATATTCTATTATTATTTTACAAGATAAAAGCTGAGGTGAGGATATTTTATTTCATAAATACTTTAGCTCGCTATTTTCTCTGCAAAATTTTGCATACTTGAGAATTCATTTAGTGCACAGGGACATTAAAATATTCATGTTGTAACTGCTACAGTAGATAAGCTTGCTCAAATGCTTTAAAATCTTTTTTCTTGGATATTTCCTTAACTTTCCCTCCCAAAAGAAACTCATTCACAATAAAATAAGCCTCCTCAAAATGAAAGATGATATCAAGTTCACACCACTGTCAAGTAATTTCCATATAAACATTAATTACTTCCAGGCTACTTAATTTATTTTCCTGATCCTCAATAGCATGGCAAAAGGCAGACTAGAATATCTTTTGAAAATGATCTTCAGATCTCACCACTCAAGGAAGCACATTTGGGTTTCCTTGATAAATGATCTGAAAAAATTCTCATGTGATCTTTTCCTTCTCTTTGTATGACATTAGGACATACCATTTCAGTAGTCTACACTTGATCTGACAAACTGAAAAACAACATACACTGCATGGCAGCTGCTGGACCTAGACATGGTGGAGCTTAGCAAGGGTGACTGAGGGGAAGCCCCTGGAAATGTGCTAAGTAAAAGAAGTCATGCTGCTGTGGTGAGGCAGATTTCAAGAGATGGAACAACTGGCCGAGTGCACTGAACAAAAATAAAGATGGGAAAAGATATATAATTAGAAAAATAGGAAGAAGTTAGAAAGATGGACAGGACATTAGGACTTTAGAACATAGTGCCAAGAATTTTGGGGTGTCATGTGTTTAATTTTCAAAAGAAGGTTAATGAATTTTCACAGTATTTTAATATAAAAAGAGAGTTCCATAAATGTATCTTTTAGTGTGGCTGAGTCTCTTCATCCCTATCTCCAGTATATACACAGAGACAATTATAACTCTAGACAAAGGAACAAAAGGAATCCTACCTGAAAACAATAAAGAAGGCCTAAGTCAGGACAGAGACTAGAGGTCCATTTAACACTTTGAAAAAGGCAATGTCATGGCATTGGGATGGGCACTGGTTTTCCTTCCTCTTTTTGTTTGAGGAGAAGCCACAGGGTGGAGGGTGCTAAAAACATCTTTAAAGAAACCTGTAACCTGGTTTCATGAAGACCCAGAAAACAGAGTGAAGACCCATAAAACAGAGTTAATCCCCAGATCATGGAAAGTGAGGGGTAATGCCAGAAAGAAGAAAACCTGATAGTGGGTACCCCAATTTTGTGTATACCTTCTGCCCACATCTCTGTCTAACAACTGAAGGAGACATTTGTGGGCAGATTAGAAACAAATTAAAGCAAGCAGAACTGAGATCTGAAGATCCGTGAGGAGGAAGTTTCTGATGACTGACCTAATGACAACTTTAGGAATATAAACTGTTGAGGCTAAGTCATGAACAAAACATGGGAAATGTGCCTGTGCACATTTTGGGGATATGTATAAAACAGGTGATCCAAGGAACTGGAAATAGTCTTATAAAAACAAATTAAAATGAGAAATATCTCAAAATGATAGGAAATAAAAATCATATCTCAATAATAACATTGAATGTAAATGCCATAACTCATCAATCAAAAGACATAGTCTGTTAGATTGGATTAAAAAGGAAGACCCAACAATATGCTATCTCCAAAAGACTCTCCTCATCAGTAAAGACATTCACAGTTAAGGTACAAGGATGGAAAACAAATATCATTCACTTGGAACTCATATACAAGTAGGCTTTAATATTCTTATATCTGATAGAGTGGACTTGAAGTCAAAGATAATCAAAAGGAACAAATAATGTCATATCATACTGCTTAAGGGAATTATACATCAATAAGACATACCAATTATAAATATCCTTGCCCCCCAAAATGGAGCATTTACATATATCATACCTTTCTCAAATTTAAGAATCAAATAAACCAAAACACAATAATACTGGGTGATTTTAATACATCCCTATCAACAGCTGATAGATCCTCTACCAAAAACTAAATAAAGAAGGTTTAGAAATAAACAATAAAATTAATAATTCAGACATAACTGACAAATAGAATATTTCATCCATTAGTGACTGAATACAATTTTTCTCAATAGCACATGGATCCTTCACTAAAATAGATCATATTTTAAACCACAAAGTAACTCTGTGTAAATGCAAACTGTAACTCTAATACCTTGGGTTATATCAGATCATAAAAGGAAATGAGAAGTCAATGATAAAATAAAAAAGAGAGGCTACCCTGACAATTGGACAATAAATAATACACTGTTGAATAGCTAATTGATAGCTGAAGAAATCAGGGATGAAATTAAAAAAAATACATAGAGGTAAATGTGAATACTGATACAGCAAAGAACAATTACTGGGACACTACAAAGAAACTTCTAAGAGGAAAGACTATTGCATTGAGTTCATTCAATGAAGGAATAGAAAATTCCAACTAAATAACCTAGAATTACGTCTCAAAGTCTAAGAGAAGAACAAATCTATACCAAAACAGTAGAAGACAGAAAATAATTAAAATCAGTGCCAAAATCAATGAAATTGAAACAAAATTTAAAAAGTCAATGAAACAAAAAGTTGCTTCTTTGAAAAATTAAAATTAATAAACATTTAGTCAAGCTAATGAAGAAGAGAGAGAAAACTCCAATTACTAAAATTTATGATGAAAGTGAAATATCACCACAGACACTAATGAAATGCAGTGGTAGAAACTATTTTGAAAATCTATAATTTAGTAAAATAGAAAAATCACAGAGAGATCAACAAATTTCTGGAGAAATATGACGTATACAAATTAATGTAGGAGGACACAGAAAATTAAAACACACCAATTTCAAGCAATGAAATAGGAGACGCCATCAAAAGCCTACCAAAAAAAAAAACCTTAGAACCAAAGAGATAAAGAGATTCTCAGTCAAGTCCTTCCAGACCATGAAAGAGGAATTTACCCCAATATTTCTCAAATTATTCCATGAAACAGAAAAGGGGGAAACATTTCCAAACTCATTCTATGATCCTCGTTTCACCCTGATACCAAAATCAGACAAAGATTCATCAAGGAAAAAGAAAACTCAGACTAATATCCCTGATGAATATAGATGCAAAACTTCTAAAGAAAATACTGGCAAATTCCATACAGAATCATATTAAAAAGGATAGAGTACCATTATCAAGTGAGTCTCATGCCAGGAAAAAGAGGATGGTCCAGCATACACAAATCAATAAAAAAAATTCATCACATCAATAGATTAAACACAATAATCACATGATTATCAACAACAGATGAAGAAAAAGCATTTGACAGAATTCAGCATCCATTCATGCTCTATACACTAAATAAATTAGGGACAGTTAGAACATTCCTCAATATTGTAAATGTTATATATGCTAAACTCAAAGCCACTATCATTCTAAATGGATAAAATTTAATTTTTTTTCTGCTAGAAATGGGAACAATAGAGGGAAGCCCTTTTTTAAAAAAACTTCTATTCAACTTAGTACTTACAAACCTCACTGGGACAGTTAAACAAAAGAAAGAAATTAAAGTGATATGAATAGGAAAAGAAGATCTTAAATTATCTCTGTTTGCCAATGACATGATTCTATATTTAGGAGACCCAAAAAATCCACCAGAAGGCTTCTAGAATTCATTAACATATTATGCAAATTAACAGGATATAAAATTAATACCCATAAACCAATTGTGTTCCTATATACCACTGATGAATCAACTGAAATGAAATTAGGAAACTCTCCCATTCATAATAGGCTCAAAAAATGCTCAGGTATCAATCTAACAAAAGAGGTGAATGACCTCTACAATGAAAAATACAGAACATTAAAAAAAGTAATTGAAGAAGACTTTAGAAGACTGAAAGATCTCCATGTTCTTGGATAGGCAGAATTAATATGCCAAAATGGCCATACTACCAAAAGCATTATAGAGATTTATTTAATTCAACTCCTATAAAAATTCCAATGATTTTCTTCATAGAAATAGAAAAGTCAATCATGAAATTTACTTGGAAAAACAAGTGGACCTGAATAACTAAAGCAATCCTTATAAGAAAAGTGAAGCAGGAGGCAACACGGTATTACACCTTGTTATACTACAGAGCTATACTAACAAAAACAGCAAGCTATAGGCACCAAAACAGACATGAAGACAAACAGGACAGAAAACACAGAAACAAATCTACATATATGTAGTTAACTCATTCTAGAAAAAGGTGCCACAAACACATGACTCTTCAGCATGTGGTGCTGGATAAACTGGAAATCAAGAATTAATAAATTCATGACATCAAACAAATATTCCTCACAGAAAAGAAAAAGAATGTGAACAGAATGCCTACAGAGTGGGAGAAATATTTGCCACTTGCACTTCAGGTAGAGCATTAAACTCTAGGATATATAAAGAACACAAAAATTTAATACACACACACACATATATACACATGCACACTATATTTTGAGATATTATACATGCATGGAATACATCTTATTCTAATTAGGATCCCATTCTTTTGGTTGAACATGATGTGGAAGTTCACTGGTCATGTATTCATAGATGAACCTAAGAAAGATGTTCAATTCATTTGCACATCCTATCCCCATGTAACTTTCTTACCTTCATTCCCCTTCGTCTAATATAATAAACTTGTTATTCCATTCCCACCACTTATTATGTGTTAGCAACCACATATCAGAGAGAATATTTGACTTCTGGTTTTTTGAGACTGGCATATTTCACTTAGCATGATAGTCTGTATTTGCATCCATTTACTGGGCAAATGCCATAATATATGTATATTATATATAAGATATATGTTATACACACACACACACACACATACAAACATATATCTTACATTTTCTTTATCCATTCATCTGTTGAAGGGCATCTAGGTTGGTTCCATAGTTTAACTATTGTGAATTGAGCTGTTATAAATATTAATATGGATGTGTCACTGAAGTATGTTGATTTTAAGTTCTTGGGTATAAACCAAGGTGTGGGATAACTGGTTCAATTCCAAATTTTCTGAAGAATCTCCACATTACTTTAAATATTGGTTGTACCAATTTGCATTCCCACTGGCAATAAGTGAGCGTACTTAATCCCCCCACATCCTCACAAAAATTTATTGTTGCTTGTATTATTGATAATTGCCATTCTGATTGGAGTGAGATGAAATCTTAGTTTTTGATTTGCATTTACCTAATTGCTAGAGATTATATGTATATGTATATACATAAATGTAGAACATTATACATGTATTTGTTGATAAATTGTATATCTTCTTCTGTGAGGTGTCTGTTCAGTTCCTTAGTCCATCTATTGATTGAGTCATTCATTTTTTTGTGTGTGTTAAGTTTTTTGAGTACTTTATATTTCCTAGAATTGATATTTTATCTGAGAAGCATGTGGTAAAGATTTTCTTCCAATCTGTAGGCTCTCTCTTCACATTATTTGATTTTTGTCTTGTGCTGAAAAGAAGCTTTTTAGTTTAAGTCCATCCCATCTATTGATACTTGATTTAAATTCTTGTGCTTTAGAGGTCTTGGTAAGGAAGTCAGGTCCTAGGCTGACATGGTGAAGATTTGGGCCTACTTTTTCTTCTATTAGGCACAGGGTCACTATTCTAGTGCCTAAGTCTTTGAGCCACAGTGAGTTGTTTCATGCAGGGTGAAAGATAAGTATTTAATTTCATTTCGTTACACGTGGTTTTCCATTTTCCCAGCATTACTTGTTGAATAAACTATCTTTTCTCCAGTGGATATTTTTGGAACCTTTGTCTCATATGAGATACCTGTATTTATGTGGGATTGTCTCTGTGTCTTCTTTTCTGTACCCTTGGTCTACATGTCTGTTTTGTTGCCAATACCATGCTATTTTTATAACTACAGCTCTGTAGTATAGTTTGACATCTGGTATTGTGATGCCACCTGCCTCACTTTTCTTGCTAAGGATTGCTTTGGCCGTTCTGGGTCTCTTAATTTTCCAAATGAATTTCATATTCCTTATTCTAGTCCTATGAAGAATGTCTTTTGGTACTTTAATAGGAATTGCATTAAATATGTGTATTGCTTTTGGTGGCATCTTCAGGGGCAGCATTTGTGGCAGAGTCTGTTGTGGCTGTGTGAGCAGCTGCAGTGCCCAGGGGAAAAAAACCTCTGGGCATCTGCCATGGAAAACATTTAAAAAGGGAATGGTAGCATACATTGCTAGTCAGCAAGTCATGGCTGGGTTAAATCCCCTGTACAAAAAAAAAATAAAGTTTTCATATAACTAGAGTAATATCTTACATATTACATAATATAGGCATGTGTATGTGTGTGTAATTCACTGCATAAACAGATTTAAGTACAAATACACATGATTATCTCGACAGAAGCAGAAAAGTCTTCTGACAACATCCAGCACCCTTTCATCTTTAAAACTCTAGAGGAACTAGTGATAGAAGGAAATCTCTTCAACATTATAAAAGCTGAATATGAGAAATGCAATGTTAACATTATAGTGAATGGAGAAAAATTAAAGCATTTTCTCTAGAAAACAAGGAGAAAACAAGGATATAAACTCTCACCACTCCGATTCAACTTGAAATTCAAGCCAGAGCAATCATGCAACAGAAGAAATCTAATGGCATTCACATAAGAAAAAAAATTCACTTGTCTCTATTTGATGATGACATGAACCTTAACTTAAAAGATTTAAAATGCTACATTAGCAAATTTATAGAACTGATAACCAAATTTACTAAAGGAGCTGGATGTAAGAACAACATACATAAATCATTGCATTCCTCTACTGCAAGAGTAAACCTGCTGCAAAAGAAATTGGGAAAAAATATCACTATCACAGTACCCTAAAAAATACTTGGGAAAAAAAATCTAACCTATGAGGTGAAAGACATCAATAATAAAAACCACAGAACACTGAATTTAAAAAAAAATGGAAGCAGACCTTAAGAGGTGGAAATACTTCCCATGTTATTGAATAAGAAGGATTAATATTATCAAAATTGCTATACTACCTACAGCAGTAAATAGACTCAATACAATCCCAATCAAAATATTAATGGCATTTTTTACAAGATACACTGACAAAAAAAGCAGTTCTAAAATTAATTTGGACTATTAAGAGACATAGAATGTCCAAAGCACACTGGATGAAAAAAGGGATGCTGAAAGCATCACAATACCAGATAACCAATTATGTTGTAGAGTTTTGTATACAAACTTTATTACCAAACAGACCTTAAGACCAATGGAATAGAAAATACAGAAAAATCCATATAGATACAGTGACCTGATATGTGACAAAGGTGCCAAAAAAATATGCTGGAGAAAGGAGAGACTTTTTAACAAATGGTACTATGAAAATTAGATATCCATATCTAGAAAAAATAAAACTTGATCCCTATCTCTCACTCTGCACCAAAGTCAAATCCAGTGGATCAAAGACTTAGAACAAAACAAGAAATTCTAGAAGTGTTAAAGAAAATGTAGGTCCAACACTCCAACATATTGACAAAACCGCAACTACCTTAATAAGACTTCTAAAGCATAAGAAATAAAACCAAGAAATAATAAGTGGGATGAAATCAAATTTTAAAACTTCTGTCCAACAAAGGAAAGAATGTGAATACAGAGTCTACCAATGTGGTAAAATCTTTTTCACCTGCTCCTAATGACAGGAAATTATTTACAGAATACAAAAGAACTAAAAAAATGAACTACCTAATTACTAAATGGGCAAAAAATATAAACAGACATTGCTTAAAATAAGAAACAGAAATGGTCAACATATATATAAAAAAATGTTCAACATCTAGATATCGGTGAAATGCAAGTCAAAACTACATGGAGGAGATTCTATTATTATTATGTCCTTGCTATTTTCCTATACCTCAATAACATTATTACATTTAAAAAGAACTAAATAGAGATTTTTTATCTCACTTCACTCATAATAGCAATTTTCAAGAATAATGTGGGGTATCCACATATCAGAGAGAACATTTGGGGGAAGATTATATGTACAAGACCAGTGCAACTTCACATCATGTACAGCACAAGAATGGGAAGTTATACTCCATATGTGTACAATATGTAAAATATACTCTACTGTCATGTATATCTAAAAAGAATTTTTAAGAATATCAAAAGAAATAATGTGGGAGGAAATGTACACTTATTTGGTGTTGGTAGGATAGCAAAATAGTATAATAATTCTGGAAAGCCCTATGGATATCACTTTCAAAAGTTGGAATGGAACCACCACATGACCCAGTTGTCCCACTCCCTGATATATATTCCAATATCTAAACTCAGCATGTTGTAGAGGAACTGCCACCTCAGTGTTTACAGCAACACAATTCACAATAATCAAATTACAGAACCAGTCCACATATCCATCAACAGAATAATGGATAAAGAAAATATGGTATACATTCACAATGGCATTTTACTTAGTCATACAGAAGAATGAAATGATAGCATTTGGTGGAAAATTGATAAAAATGGAGAACTTGATTCTATGTGAAATACACCAGATTCAGAAAGTCAAAAGTCAAATATTTCCCTTCATTTGTGAATGGTAGATGAAATAATGGAAAAAGGGGTAATTCATTAAAAATAAAAGCATCATATGTGGAGTAGAGGAAGGGGTTGTAGCAAAGGAAGGAGGACAAAAGTGGGATGAATAGTAGAATAAAATAAACAAAACACTCTTATGTACATATATGAATAAAGCACAGTGAATTTCAATTTTATGTATTCCTATAATCCCTAAT
>JAHUXG010008619.1:0-74345 GCA_020740815.1 Sciurus niger
AGGTGCACTCTTGATTTCCAGAGTGATACTTCAGTGCTGCATATCCTAACGTGAAGTCATTTACATTGAAGATCAAAGGAGTAGGTGGTGTGGTGTAAGGAAAACCTTTCCTCAGAGGTCTTGTGCTGAAAAAGCTAAGAATCAGCATATGTATCATCAGCTGTACATTGCAAGCAACAGGAAAGAGCCAGAAATTGGCAAGGGCATTGACGTCCTTGCAAGGGGTATTAGGGCCAGTCATGATGGCTGCTTACAGAATGATCTGGCACTGACTACCTCCTGTATCTGTACAGAATGTTGAAGTTGAAGAAATGTCCTGGAATTTGGGCATAGAACTTAAACAATGACCGGTTTGTTAGTGTCTCTTCACAGAAGTTGGTTTTCAGCATCAACACCTGTTGCTCCCTGTCGAGCAACAAGGTCCAATGTATCACCTCAGGGCCCACCTGAGGAGAATACAGGGCCAAGCAGGATGATGAGTGTTGACTGCAATGGAAACCCACTATAGCCGGGAGGTCTGTCAGTGCACGAAGCATAGCAGGAACTCATTTATTGAGGAAGTTACACAGCTTTTATGTAGGGTGGGGGCTAGATGGGAACCAATCAGCTTAAAGGTCAGCAAGGCATGGAGAACCAAGCAGGGGAGAGTTCCATAGGACTAAATGGCAAGCATGAGCTTATCACATTCATGGAACTGTTATTAACCAATCCCTGACAGTAGTGGGTGGACATGAGCGGGCCAATCAGGGAGTTGGTGGGTAAGAACACGTTTTTCAGTTTCCGGGGGAGAGTGGCAGTACAAAGAAGTCCGGGTAAACTGTTGGTGGATCAGGCAGTGCCACATATGAGGAAGAGGTTGCCATGAGGGTGCAGCTGCCATTAGGTTGCATCCCCTACAATTTCCCCTTTTTGTTTTATTAGCCCTCCTAGAGCCAGTTGGAAGGTAGAGCTTCTGTCTTAAGTTGTCTCCTCTTTAGAGATCTTACCCATCTCTGAATACTCCACAGTGCCTCAACAGCTCAGGTGGGAGGGAAACCTCATTAAGAGCCTGTCTTAGGTTGTCCCAGTGCACCTGGGATCTTACCCATCATTAGCTCAATGGGTCTCCAGGGGTCAACTTTGCATCATATGCCTCCGCATAACCAGTGGCTAGCTGTTGGTATTGTACTTGGCTATTCATTAATTGTACTACCTCCAAAAGTTTCTGCATGAACTGTAGAAGGGAAGTAAGTAAGTGAGTCAGCCATGTAAGCCCGTTCAGAAGAAGCTAGATTGAAGCTTGGTACGTCGTTTTTTTCAGATTTTCTTGCAGTTGCTTGATCTTGTCATGGACAATTCTGGACTAATCAGCATAAAAGCAGCATTCCTCTTGAAGAAAAAAGTAAAGCCCTCCTTCCCTGGCAGTTAGTAAATTTAACCCTCTCCCAAGTTGTAGGACTACTACTGCAAGGGAATCTAATTGTGCCTGGAGGTCTAAGATTGCACCAGCCACTTATTGCATCATATCTATTAATTGTTGTGAAGGTTTATTATATAAGGTAAGAGAGGTGCCTAGTCTGGCAATTTTGGTTCCCACTTTAGTAGCTACCTTGTTCTTAACATGTTGTTTATAAAGAGGAATCATGCTCATTTGGATAATGTGCATATCCATCCTCTGGGACCAGTACTCTCACGTATTGTTGCCTTAACATCATTAGTTGGACTGGGCTTACACCGTCCTTGATAAAAGCTATTAACATATTTATAATGCAGGGGCCAAAGGTTAGGAGTAAGAATAAAATAATAAGTGGTCCCAGTAAGGTAGAAATCAAGGTGGTTAACCAAGGGGAGGAATTAAACCATGATTCAAACCAGCCTTGCTGTGCTTCTGGCTCCTTCTTCCGTTTGGCTAGTCCTTCTCTAACTTTAGTCATAGATTCTTTAATTACTCCTGAATGGTTAACATAAAAGCAACATTCTTCACCTAGGGCTACACACAATCTTCCTTGCTGTAGGAAAATCAAATCTAATCCCCTCCTGTTTTGCATTACTACTTCAGGTAGGGAAGTGAGGGATTCTTGAAGGTGGGAAATGGAGTTTTCTAGCTTCTCAATATCCAGATCAATAGATCCTCTTAAATCAGAGTTATGTTGGTTCTGAGTTATCAAGGAAGCTGTTCCTGTTCCGGCTCCTATGAGTCCCATACCCAGAATCATACTTAGGGTTATGGCCATAAGAGTTTCCCCTCTTAGTCCTAGGGGTGCTCCCTCTTAGTCATAGATAGAAGTCCTCATCTGAATGATATAAGATCCTGGGAACTAACCTAACAAGCATATAAAAGCCTTGGGAGTTATTGATCACTTCTGTATGGGAACATGGTGTGAGTCCTGTAGAACAGGCCCACCAAGTGTCCTGCTGGGGGATTAGATACTGACTTGAGTTGCTTAATGTCACAGTTTGCTTGCATAAAGATTGATGAGATGCAGGGATATGGCCTATACAGAACTCTTGTCCAGTGACTTGTATGGTTAGGGAACCTTTTGATTGTCAGCGACATTCATTAGAGTTGTGGGAAGAGGTATAGTTTCCTAGAGTTGCTATGCCTTCATAATATGGTGGGGCTGTATCATAGACTTCAGTAGCAAGGTCTTGGTGCTAGGAGATGTGGTTGAGAAATGTGTTAGGCTCAGTTTTGGGGTGCTGGTTTGCTGAACAGATTGTCTGTTCAGGTTAAGTACCCAGTTGGAACCCAATGCTGCTTTGCTCAGGGGTCTCTGGACTAGCTTGATTGTGAAAATTAGTTCAGGATCATGCCCAGTGCAGCAAAGTCTTAGTCCCCAGGTTTTCCCAACTTCCCCGTTTGCCTTTTTTCCCATGGGGGTGAACTTTATGACTAATGGGTTGCAGCGTACCCCTAGGGTAGCTAATGGGAAGGCAGAATAATCTGATTGGTTTTTGTCATAACATGGCCCACAGTTTACCCTTTTACCTTGCTGGTGGCAATAACCTTGTCCCACTTCTTGCATGTTTTTACCTCTTTCCACCGAGATTAGTTCTCCAATTATGGGGGGGTCCACATAATCCATCCAGTAGATTCACAACCCCATGCTTTACAGTAGGCGCTTTCAGGACCTCCACACTTGGCAATTTGCTTTCTGTCTCTCAAGTGAGTGGGACAAACATAGAACCCTAGGCTTCTGGTATTGCTGTAATCCCTGGGAGTTAAACACCCATACCCTGGGAAGGGTTCCTGATCTGAAGTGTTCCATATATTCACCACAAGGTCACACAAGTCCACAAGGAGGTCAGGGAACCAAGTTCCTAGAGGGGCTAAATTTGAGGAGATGACATTGGCTATTTCGCTGGTTTCTATGTTGATGACCATCCAGGTTTGGTTCCACAGGAGGTGGGAGTTTTCATGAACTAGTATAGTGCTTACAGTTAGGAAGCACAGGGCTACTAAAGATCCCATGGTAAACTGAAGGATTTAGGGTTTAGTATGGTTTGACATTTATGGTATAGCTCCAGGTGCTCCAAGAAAGCTTGGATGATGATGGCATTAATGAACACCAACAGAGAGATGATGAGCAGTCCGATGATGATGAGACAAAGAGTCCACCAAGGTTTTTGCATACCTGTCAAAGACAAGAGAATACCATACCTCAAGAGGTGGAGCTCTTTGGGTCGGTATTATCATTTTGTGAGGGGAGGGCATTATTTGAATGGGGGTGATATTTAATGTTCTTTGCAGGGACCCAAATGGGCTTGTCCTCATCAATAGGAAATACACATCTGATCCCCTTCCAACAGTTATGAGAGGGTCAGGACCTCTCCAGGCCCCTATGAGAGGGTCTTTCCATTGGACTTTGATGTTGTGATATTTTACCACAGTTTCCCAATGCTTTTGAAAAGGGGAGAGATGATCATTTTTGGAAAAATTTAAAATATTTAGAGTGCATAGAGCCAAGCTTAATTGATCATGGGGTACAATACTCCCCCTTTTTGTTTTAATAGCTGGGTCTTTAGGGTTCTCTTTTGTCATTCAACAATTGCTTGACCAGTGGGATTGTAGGGTATGCCTGTATTATGCTGGATGCTCCAGCATTCTACAAATGTGGAAAATGATTTACTGGCGAAGCCAGGGCCATTGCCAGTTTTGAGTTGTTTGGGTAGGCCGAGGACTGCAAAACATTGTAGTAAATGAGTGATAGCATGTTTTGTCTTTTCTCTGGCATGGGCCGTGGTCCAGCAGGTATGTGAGAAAGTATCAATGGTTACAAAGACGTATTTGAGTTTTCCAAAAGGAGCATAATGGTTGACATCTCTTTGCCACAGATGGTTAGGTGTTAACCCACGGGGATTGACTCCAGCTTCTTGTAAAGGAGGTACTTGTAGAAAAGGTGAATAAGATTTACAAGTCCAGGTGATTCATTTTAGCTTCTTAATAGGGACCTGGGGATACCTGTGGTTTAAGCCCCACCAATTAACATGAGTACTCATGAAAGGAGGTAGCCTCCTCTTGAAAAGAATAGTTTTGCAGAGAAGATGCTAAGGAGTCAGCAATTGTATTGCCCCAAAATAAAATACCTGGGAAGCGTTGGTGCCCCCGGAGCTGTTGCAAGAATATAGGTTTAGTCCTCAACTTTAACAGGTTTCTTGCCTGAAGCATTAAAGGTGTGATGGGATTATCATCAAGTTTAATGTATGACCAGTGGAGGTTAGGGAGCAGATTGGCAGCACAGAGGCTATCAGTGAACAGGTTGAAAGGCTCTTGTATCTCACTTAAGGTTAGAATGATTGCATAGAGCTCTTTGAATTGTGCTGAATCTTGGATGTCATGAACTAATATCCTGGGGGTTTTGTCACCCTGCATAGAAGGTGGAAAAATAACTATTTGTGCTCCTCTTTTTCCCCCATCTGAGAACACCACGAGAAAGGAAGGATTAGCCTCAGGAAAAAACAATCTTGGTGTAAAAAGTAACAAATTTTACATATACCCTATTGATAACAGGTCTATAATAAAACATTAAATGATAGAAAAAAATCCCCAACAAAATTTACTCTTTATAATTACCATTACAGAGAAGTTGAGTTTGGAGAATAGCAGCTTGATAAATTCCCTGCTTTAAAACTTGTATACCTGGAAAATATGAACACATTTAATATACAAAGAGTGACCATTTCACAATTACCTTGACACTTTTATATTACCCAATTTAGTTTTTAAAGAAAAATTTAGACTTTAATGTAGTACAATACTCTAACAGTTGTTTAACCATAAACCCCAATTTTCAAGACTAATTGTCCTAAAGAGTGAAACTTAACAGATATAATGTCAAGAGCAAACCAGTGTCTATAAGAAATACTTGTCAATTTAACAAATAAATTAAACTTCGGTTTATATCAGTACAGTAGTATTTGACTTTAAGAAAAACCTTAAACAGCTTTAACTGATTGTCTCACATACTTGTAACCAACTTAGTTACATGCAAACTTGTTGACATTTGCCCTTTACTTACAGACTTTCTTAGCACTTACTTAGACCTTCATGTATTTCATTATATCACACTTTCTTATCCAGAAAGATTTTGCTCTTCACTAAATATAGTTCCATTTTTAGAGCCCCTTTTTTCTCTTTCCTATGTGTTGACCCCTTTTTGTTCACATTCTGAAACAACTCTTATGAAGTTTCTGAATTTACATAAATTACTCCATTTTAACAAGATAAAATACTTTGTTATTTATACTTCTCTAATTGAAACACAGTTGAAAATTTTAGAACCCTTTGTATATAGAATTGTACCTGTTAGGAAATAACTCTTAGTAACATTGCTTTTAGTCAAGATATTAGACAAGTGTCATGAACAGTATTTGCCATCTTTTTGTTGTTGAAGAAAAGTCCTAGAAACAATTGATATTAGACATTGTTTAACATAAACATTTCATTAGTTTGACCACCTAAAGACTTGCAAGTTTTTTCTAAAGACTTTTCACTTTTATTAGTTTACCCAATTTAAATTGAACCTCTTTAAATCATGTGAATTAAAAATATTTGGATCCATTTTTAAATTTTAATTTTAGGAGTGCTCAGTTTTGATACAGACAAAACATGACATCAGACAGCATGACATACAAATAACACAAAATCAAAGGCCTTGTAACTTTATAGGTGAATCTCCATTGCAACATAACAGATGTTTAAAAATAACTCTAGAGTTGGATAAAAAAAGAACTGATCAAAAAAGTCATGAGCTCAAAAGTACAGCATTAAAGAAAAATGAAACAAAACAAGAATCCTAGAAAATGAGTTAGTTCTGTGTAGCAGCCCAGGTCGTTCCCCAGCTGAGACTGTTGCAGTTTACATTCCAATGCAGGTTTCAGCAAGGCCAGGCAGGGGCAGGGAGTGATTCTATGCTCAAGATAAGTTTCATTTCTGGATAGGGTGGAGGAGAGCCTAAAGAAGCCTGGAAAGGGTTAGAAGAGGGAGTGGACATGGGGAAGGACTGCTTCAAGGACACGGGTGTTCCCTCCCTAGGTGGCCATGGGGCTGTGTCAAAGGGATCAAGAGGGGGGCCTGTTTCTGTCTCTTGTGATAGTTTCTCTTGACCCCTGCATGGGAGGACCTCAGAATGGTCTTTTGGAGAGTTGGTGCCTTTGAGAGGCCCCTATCTGTATCTGGGTTGTGGGTAGGATGCGGTGGGAAACAGATTTTAAGGGCTGTGATAGTGGGGAAGGACCCAAGAGGGGGATATCGCCCTTATTACCTTGCACCTTACAAAGAAGTTGTTCATTTCTGTCCCATGTTTCCCAGTAAAACAAGTTTGCTTCAGGCAGCCAAGGGACTGCCTTAATGAGGACCTTCCAGTTCTGAAATGCCTGGCTATCTGAGAATTCTAATCCTCTACTTCTAAGGAGGATCCTAAGGGAGTCAAGGAGGGGTCAGACCTGGATTTGGACCGGGGGAGAGTGGCAGTACAAACAAGTCTGGGTAAAATATTGGTGGATCAGGCAGTGCCACGTATGAGGAAGAGGTTGTCACAAGGGTGCAGCCGCCATTAGGGTGCATCCCCTACAAACACCCTTCTGCTTTTCATGCCCCCCAATGGCCCCCAGTGTACTCCCATATCTTATGGGAGTACACTCACCCACAGTCAGATTGACCTGTTGGCAACTTCATGATCCTCCCATGGGGCACCAGTTGTTGCTCCCTGTTGAGCAACAAGGTCCAATGTATCTCCTCAGGGTCCACCTGAGGAGAATATGGGGCCAAGCAGGATGATGAGTGTCAGCTGCAATGGAAACCCATCAGAACCGGGAGGTCTGTCAGTGCATGAAGCACAGCAAGAACTCATTTACTGAGAGAGTTACACAGCTTTTATGCAGGGTGGGGGCTAGATGGGAACCAATCAGCTTAAAGGTCAACAAGGCACGGGGAATCACGCAGGGGAAAGTCCCATAGGACTAAATGGCAAGCACGAGCTGATCACGTTCATGGAACTGTTACTAACCAATCCCTGACAGTAGTGGGTGGAGATGAACAGGCCAATCAGGGAGTTGGTGGGTAAGAACACATTTTTCAGTTTCTGGGGGAGAGTGGCAGTACAAAGAAGTCCGGGTAAACTGTTGGTGGATCAGGCAGTGCCACGTATGAGGAAGAGGTTGTCACAAGGGTGCAGCTGCCATTAGGGTGCATCCCCTACAAACACCCTTCTGCTTTTCATGCCTCCCCAATAATCCTGACTCTTCCTTTTGGAGTATTCAGCTTTAAAGTTTTGTTCCATTCCTTTTTCAGCATGATACATTTGGCATTCTGCCCTGTGAAAATGTGTTCATCATGCCAACAGCAGGCTCTTATTTCATCCACTGGCTTGTGGTCTGCATCTTTCAGGGGTTGGTGATAGGTAGGACTCTTGGCCCTAGCCTGGAGGGACTTGTGCCACAGAGGCATTAGTCTGGTCAAGGGAATGAACCCTTGGTTGAACAGATTGGCCAGATATTTCTGCATCTGAAGGTGAGTTGAAGGATCTCTGAAAATTCATGGCAGAAAAATTTCTGAGTGCAGCCAAGTTGTAAGGCAGCAGCCAAGGTGCTTGGCCCTGGCAGGTGGAGTGAGCACAGAACACCTCTTTTTGCTTGACAGCTCCCTCCTCTCCTCCATTCAACATGCTGAGTGAATGACTCCCTGATCTTCTAATGAACCATCACAGCAGCCATCCACCTCCACTTGGAAGACCACTTCCCTTTTCCTCTTTAGATTTACTGACAGCATCTGACTGAGTTGCTGAGATATTCCCTAATTTAACAAAAAAGTCTTTGTCCAAGAGAAACACCTTCCTCTACCTCACCTGTAGGGGTGCCAGGCTAACTTATGTGCAGGTAAGCATCATGGATTCAAGAGCTCCAGACTCCTGGAGTTGGGTGGAAACAGGCTGGTGGTGTGCAGCCTGCAAACTCATTTATTGCAGGAACATGTCTTCATTTTATAAGTTTCTTGCCCAATCACAATTTGCCATGGGGGATCAGACCACCAGGATCCTATACAGGATTTCTTGGTAACACTAGGTCAATTTGGGTCAATTTTTACATTCCCAGGTCAGAGAAGTGGAATGTTCCTCTCTGCAAATTTACACACTTTAGACATTATCTGCTGTGAGCCAAGAACTAGAATTTCTCCCAACATTGCATCACATTTCATTGAAGAAAAACTAAAAATTCTTCCAAAGAAGAATAGTGGCAGGACAGATACATACAGCGCTTCCTGATGTTTCCACAGATGGAGTCAGGCTGACTGGAATATAGTCACATGATGAAAAGAGTAGCTTGGGGACTCAATAGAGACTCAACCCAGAGAGACTGCTCCTAGATAAAACCCTGAAATACTGGCTAATAGAATGAAAAAATCATCCACAGGAGAAAGAGTCCACAGTTGTGGCAGGGAAACCTGGCTGAATGAAAGATAAAAATTTCCCCTCTAGTTAGCTGAGGAGAATCCCACTAAACCAATTAGTCAATGGAGAAAAGAAGTGGACCATGAGCCATGCATGTTGGTCAAGTTCAGTGGGGATCTGACACTGAGACCTCACCACTGCCTAGGTACATCACATGGAGAAAGCTACACCCCAAAAGGACCCACACCTAAGAGGGGATCCTTCTAAAAGTATGCAAAACTTCAGCCTATTAACACACACAACATGAGAAGACAATAAGTCCTCTCCCAAATTTTTATAGTTCCCCAATAACTGTATCCAAGGAATCTTTTTTTCTAACATCCACTAAGGAAATGAACTGGAAAATTATTGATTGCACCCTAACCACAAATGTTCCATTCTAAAAGGTTACTATTTGGTTAAAAGTTAGATGAAAAACTCATTTGAGACTCTTTTCTGCCTCAACATAGACAATGATTTCAACGGATGATGGAAGCTTTAACCTTGGCATTAATCACTGGTACTGTGAAATTAAAATTTTGCACCATTGGGAATAACCATTCTTGGACATAAATGAGATCACTGGCAATCAGAGTTACATATGTTCATAATTTTAACTGTATATTCATGAGTCTTATAGTTAATGTTTTCATCAGTGAGGTTTACCAATGAAAACACAAACAATATTCAGAAAAAAGTGCTTCAAATACTAGAATGAAACTACGTTTAGTTTGTCATGATTCCCAATGTTATTTTCAGACACCTTAGATTGCATTAGATCTAAATATTAATTTATGACATTTAGATTCCTAAAGAGTTTTGCAAAAGATCATTTCATTTTAACCAATTTACACTCTGGATGTGAGGAAAACAGGATGAAACCATGAATTCCAATTCACAAGTTTACATACCTGTGACTGCTTATTTTTAGTGCCACTAAGTCCTTCCTCCTCTTCCTCTGATGTTACATCTAACAGTAGTCCATTGACAAATGGATAGTTTACTTAGGTTACATAGTGCTCCTGGGAAGAGTAACAGTCTATTAAATTAAAAACTAATAATAGGCTTTATACTAGATCAGCATTTATTTTAGAAACTATCTTATTGTGCTGTGTGTGTTTTTGTGTGTTTGTGGGTGTACATGTGTGTATATTCATGTTTTGTGATTTTATCCAGGGACTTTTGCAACCTTAGTAATTACTCTACCGATGAGTGGTATTGCCAAACCTATTGTACTTTGAGACAGTCACTCTAAATTGTTCTGGGTGTCATCAATCTTGCTATTCACCCATCTCAGCCTCCTAAGAAGCTATGTTTATGTGTGACCAAATATACCCAGCAAATATTTACTACTCTATGCATGCTTTTCCTGATGGAGAACTTCAAAACTCATCAGGGAAAAACTATATGTCAACAGGTTTAATGCATAAAAATAACTCAAAATTTATCCCTCCAGAATAATTAAAAGTTCCCAAAAAATAAATTTTTAAAAATACCCGCAAAATATCCAAATCACAGTTTGCTATTCTCTTCTCATAATAACTTTTCAACATGCTGTGTTCATCAATATTAATTTCCTAATGACTGATACTTTTTTACTTATTTGTCAATGAATACCTTCATATCTAAAAAGTTTTTTTCACTATTCGATGAATTAATTTTCTTCTTTTAGAAGGCAAACTATTTGTTCAGTCCTTCAGGACTATTGCTATCCTTCCTGATGTAGTGTTTTCCCCTTGGGGCTACCTTAGTAACCCAGCACCTATTCTACTTAGGACCTAACAAATTGACCTGTAAAAATTTTCTATACAAATCTAATCCATTTGCTCTGAGATTGTTGGGGATGTTTTTTATATCACCTCAGAGTCAAGAGTACTAATTATTTGAACCAATAACTGAGTAAGTTGTTGGTAAGAGATAGTTGAGAAAGAAGGTGCCTTTACTGAAGTTTGGTATGAATAGAGGTTTAAGGAGTGAGATTATCAGTCAGAGGCAGGAAATGGTAAGAACAGGGAAGACTGTAGCATGACACAGAGAAAAGCACCAAGTTGACCCATATTTGTATGACCATACATGGATGGGTGAGGAGTAATGACAGAGGACAGCACAGACAGGAAAAGTGTAGAGGCTGATGGCTGCATATGCAGTGTAGCTAGACCAATATCAATGCTGTGTGTGGTAGACATGAGGGCCTTTGTGTGAATACAGATGAATAATGAGAAGAAAGCAATGCAGTGTGACATCCATGCAGGTCTGGATGGAGGGAGTGTTTCCAGAAATACAGACAATAGACAATTTTCAGTGACCTGTATATAATGAAGTTTAATTAAATAAACAAACTTTAAGAAGCTGGGTCACCTGAAATGCTTCCTCTGTTTTCTTTGCATTTCTTTCCAGAGTTACCTAGCTCATTTCCCCTTCCTGTTAGCTATTCGAAAGCAATTTTGAGAGCTCTGGTCTTGATTCATTTTATATTACATTCTTTGGATTATTCCTACTACAATTTCTTCCTTAGTTAGTAGTTGTATCTTTAAATATATATATTTGGTTCCAGATATATAACCCAGGAGACCTATATGACTGAGCCTCATCCACACCATTATTTACTTACTTACTAACTCACTAACTAACTTATTTATTTATTTATTTCTGAGATAACTTCTTGCTAAATTGCTTATGGCTTCACTCTTTGCTGAGGCTGGCCTAGATCCTGCGATCCTCCTATACCAGTCTCTGGGTTCACTGTGATTTCAGGCATGTCATTTTACTTGGATAGGAATATAATTTTGTATCTTCCTTGTTTTTATCTTTTCCATTTCCACAGAGATATGCTCAGAAAAAAATATTTGTGCTTTCACTGGATCTGCTTATGATTGAACTAATATGCAACTGTTTTTCATTTAGACTTCCTCAAGGCAGTTCCCTCCCTTGCAAATCAGAATGTGGTCCATGGATCAGGAGCATTGGAAACACCTTTAAATGTTTTAGAAATGTGGACACAAAAGCCTGTTGAGTAAAATGTGCATTTTGAACATGGCCCCCAATATTTGTTTCACTAAATTTTGAGCATTCTTGGGCATAGCTACTCTTCTACCAGTTCCTCTAACGTAACTTCCCTATTTGAAATCCTCATATTTTGCTCCCCAAACTGTAGGTGTATTAGTATTCATAATCTTTCAGTGAACATTTTATCAGGGTATACTTTGCTGATGATTTTATAATAGTCCTACCTTTTTTCATTTCCAGTTTATATTATTCTGCACCTTATTTATTTTTCTAGGAAGTCAGAACCTTTCACATAGCAATAAATTGTATGCATTTATGGTGGATCATATGTATTCATATTTATTTATGGCAAACCAAATATAGCCCTGCATGATGTAGCGTGCATTTCTTAATTACTTTCCAATGCAGATAAATAAAAGAACTGTTGGAAATTTTTACTATGTCTCTCAGACCAGAGTTGTTACTGGAAACTCACAGTTTTTTCTAATGCTGTGTTCCTCCACTTTCTAATGTTTAACCTGAGTTTACCTCCCTTCAAAATGTGCACCCACTTCTTTTGCTTTCTTTTGTAATCTGTGATACTTAACTTTAACTTTCTTATTTATTGTTCTCTCTTCTCATCTCCCTTTTTTATTTACCAACTTTCCTCTGATATAAGCTATGGGAATCCAAACTTATTTAGCAGAATCAGACTAGGCTGAGGCCTAATTTTCAGGAACTAATAGAAGCTAATAGGCACAAAAGTCTGCCCCAGATTACCAGGAAGCATGTGGTGCTGTGTGCCAGTGGTTCCCTGTCTCCTTCTGGAATATCTCCCTTAAGAGAATGGCTTTTCTAACTCTGCTCTATCCTGTCAATCACAGACGAAGGTCCTCCAGGTCTTAACCCTTTTTACTTCTGTATTAAAAATAAAAGAGTTGAGTACCTGTTTTTGTTAGAGGCCAGAGATGGTATGGCCAGACCTGTCATGCCCCCTTTAATTTAAAAAGAGTATTGGCTCTTGTGTATTTCTTGAGTACATAAGTGGGAAATATACTGAAAAACAGCCAACATCCTCATTCAGCAGCTTATCCATGTGAGACGTGGCAGAGAGGACATCCACACTAGACAGAACCTGAAGGGTAATTCAACTCCTTTATTGACATTCTCAATTTAATCTGTTACTGAAACTTAATAAGATATGCCACTTATTACCATTTCACTCTTTTTCCTTTCTCTATATTTATTATGTTTAATTCTTCAACTATTAGAATCTACTAATACCCATTTTTCAAATAAACATTATAGCCAATGTTATTTTATAATATGTGGTTCTTAGCTTCTCTAGGTCCTCTTATGCCATGTTTTTCTCTTTGATATGAATCACCATAAAAATGACAAATGCATTTCTGAGGAAGACTTAGAGAGATGCCCTGGCAAAATTAATATCAATTATTAGGTGCATAAATAAAACCAAGAATCAGGAATTGGGATGGCATCAAATTAAAAAGCTTCTACACACCAATGGAAATAATTAATAACATAGAAAGTAAGCCTACAGAATGGAGGAAGATTTTTGCCACCTTACTCTCAAATATAGGATTAACATCCAGAATATGTAAAAATTTTACAGCAAATATCAATATCTCCAAATATCTCCAAATATCAAATGACCCAAGAAATAAGTGGACAAAAGAACTACAGAGATACTTCTTTTAAAAAGAAATGCAAATGATAATAATTATATTAAAAAATTGTTCAACATGTCTGGCAGTAAGGAAAATACAAATCAAAAGTACACTGAAACTTTACTCCAGTTAGAATGTTAACTGTTAATAAATGTTAATGGGGATGCAATGAAAAGGTTCACTCATCTGTTGTTGATGGAACTGCAAATTAGCACCATCTCCCTGGAAAGCATTATACTTCAAAACAATAGTAATTTGACCACTGTATGACCCATCTATCTCAGTTACTGATACATATTCAAAATATCTATTATTATTATAATATTATAATAATATCTAATATTATTTTATTCTAAAATAAGCATATTATATATTGGTAGAAATATAATGTATATACCAGCAGAATTCAACATAGTCAGGCAATGCAATCAGTCTAGGTACCAATCAGCAGATTAATAAACAAACTATATATATATATACACACACATATACATATATATAAAAGTATATATGTGTGTGTATATAAATAATATTTTAAATATTTTTATTTTAGATGAACACAATATCTTTATTTTTTTTAATGTGGTGCTGAGGATCAAACCAGTTACTCACAAGTGCCAGCCAGTGCTATGTAACCAAGCTACTATCCCAGCTCCTATAATGAAGTTTTGGTAAGTCATAAATGAGAATGAAATCATGGCATTTTCTGGTAAATGAATGAAACAGGAAAATACATCATGCTAAGTAAAATAGACAAGATACTTAGAAAGTAAAAGGTTTCCATCATTTGAAGAATGTTGTCTGTCAATTGAAGAAGCTAGACAAAAATAAAGGGTAAAATGAAAAAAATTTATGAAAAATAAAAGATAGAAGAGATGAGTAGAGGAAATTAAGGCTGGAGAGAGGAGGGAAAGCAAAGAGAGCAATGGTGGAATGAATTTGAACAAACTGTACTGTATACAAATGAGAGAATACCACTGTGACATTGACCTTTATGTATATCCGTAAAGCACAAATTAAAGCAACTATAAACAAACAGAAAAATGATATGTGGACTAGAAGAAGGTAATATCAGGAGGCAGGATGGAAGGGAACAGGAAAGTATTGGGAACTGTTATGGGGTGCAACTTAAGAACAGACCGATCACCACTGAGAAGTCCAAATTTGAGGGTCTTTATTAAGCCTGCCGACTGACTGTCTCACACAATGCCCCAAAAAATGGCTATTGGGAGAATAGCACCAACCACAGGGTTGTAGGAGTTCTTATACCCAAAATCACATTAATCATAAGTGTCTGCTGCTATGATTTGAAATTACACATTAACATCATGAGATTATTGACAGAGGGGGAAGTGGGTCAAAATGACCCCTAGCTAGGTACAATCTAAAGAATGGTGACTAACATCCACACAATCACTCTTCACATGATACATTGTTTAGGAGCAATAGGAATTAAAAGAGAGCAATTCTTTACTAGTAGGAGTTGCCATTGTATATTATTAAATGTGTCACACCAAGTAACTGATGATGGGCACAGAGGTGGGGTGTTCCCATGGGAGAAGCTTATTTCCTACATGACATGGAGTCTCAGAGCAAAATGGAGTCTGTTTAGTCATTTCTCTTAGAGTCTGGCCTATAACATTCTCATGGAGTCAGATCTGTCAGCCCATCACAGTACTTAATTGGAGAAAGTTTTACTCCATGATTTATAATTATGTCAAAATTAATCCTGATCTTATGTACAACAATAATGAACCAAGAAAAATAATTAAACTACAATAAAAATCTACAAAAAACTGTATGAAATCTTGAAGAATGAACAATACATCTCCACGTTCACTGGATCACTGATGAAGTTGGGATAAATTTTTAAAAACCTCAGAATGAAATGAGAATAGAGATACAGCATCCAAGAATCTATGGGATATAATAAAAACAGTTCCTTTTTTTCAGTGTTTTATTTTATTTTATGGAAGCAGATTTATACACAATACTGTAATTCTTTATGACATATACATAAATTTGCATAGTTGTCCCTTTCTTTTCCCTTCCCATCTCTCTCCGCTAATCTAGCAAAAGCAGTTGTAAGAGGAAACTTCATAGAAATGACTCTCTACATTTAAAAATCTGAGAGATTTTAAATAAAAAACCTAATCTTGCAACCCAAGGTATTAGAAAAACAACAATAAATCAATTTGAAAAAGTAGAATAAAAGAAATACTAATTATCAGAGTTTAAACTATAAAACAGAAAATAAAGGAAAATATAAAATAATAAAGGAATAGAGTTAATTTTTGAAAAGGGAATCAAAATTGATAAACCCCTAAACAAGGTAATGAAAAGAAAGAGAAAGAAGAAACAAATAAATAAACCTAGAAATCAAAAGAGAAATATTAAAACTGACATCACTGAAATCCAGAACACTACTAGGAATAATCTGGAAAAACTTATTTTTCAATAAACAGGAACATTGAGAAAAACATTATGAAGACTGACATGGTAAAAAATGGAAAACCTAGAAAATATGTACAAATTAGTAGATATTAATGTAAACAACTCAAAATATAAATCAAAGGAATGCAAAAATCCAACATAATAATAGGCAATTATATTGAAGCAGTAATAAAAAGCCTCCAGGACCAGAGGAGAACACAGGGCTGAATTTTATCAGATATTCAGAGAAGAACTGATACCAGTGCCCCACCATTATATGTAAGAGAGAAGAAAAGACACTTCCGAAGTAATTCTACAAAGTCAGTATTACCCTGATTTAAAAGACAAATAAGTCTAATGAAGAGTAAAAAAAAAAAATAGAAAAAAGTAAGAACACAACAAGGAAAGAAAAATACAGGATAATATCTTTGAGGGTTGTAGTCTAAAAAATATTTACAAAGTACTTAAAAATATATTCAACATCACATTAAAAACAACAAACACTGCCAGACAAAATGATGTATTTTTGTATTCCCAGAAATTCAGGAAGTTGTGTCAGGATTTGTAGTTTCAGCCAACCTGGGCAATTTAGAGACCTGGGCTCAAAGTGAACAACAAAAGGGGTTGCAGGTGTGGCCAATTGTATAGTACACCTTGGTTAAGTCTCTGGGGTCATACACACACACACACACACACAGACACACACACACACACACACACACCATACACCATGAGCCAGCTGGTTTTATTCAAGGAATGCAAGAATGGTTTAATATATAAAAACTAGTAAAATAATACACCACAGAAAGAATCAAGGGCAAAATCATGAGTTAATTTCAATAGCTGCAGGAAAAATCTTTGAAAATATTCAATAGCCCTTCATTACAAAGCCCTGAGGAACTGGAAAGAGGAGGAACTTACCATAACATACCACAGACCAAGTATATTTTTCCTTCATAAATTAATTCTGTTTATATTATTCAAGTCATACATTTGGCTTACATTCTGATTCTTTTGTTATATGATGACTTACCACAGAATTGACTTCTCCCATTATATTCTACAAATGTTGATTCTGTACATAAACCACAACTGTTGCTATCCTTGTTATTAGGACCCTGAGGCCTTAAACTTATATCCAGGTTGTTTGGCATCATTATGTGCATATGAGAGTTGATATGTAAAAAAAAGTTGATAAAATACATATTTTTAAAATTTTATCTTTGGGACAACTAATGTGAGGAGAAAATGTGGATTTGTCTTTATGCTACAATGTTCTGCAAGAGTGGTTTCAACCACCTTTTCCTTTCATGATCAGCATTACAGTTGTCAGGTAATGCTCTGATTTCTGGTTCCCTAGTATCAGTGTTTGCTTCTATAATAATAAAATCTAAGTAGAGAGTATAGGGAAAAGCTCCATTATTTCAAATCAATGAGCAGCTCAGCAATAGGTATTCTTCAAATAGTTTACCCTCTTTCCTCAACTCATTAGAAGCTTGATGTGATTCTCCTTCTTCTTTGGGGACATTCTAAGAAGAAAAAAATCTTTAGGTGTAAATGCACCAAATATGAAAAATTATCATAATAGTTTCCTTTACTGCAGGATACAAGAGAAAGAGAACACATTTCTGAGTCATTCCAATATAAAATCAAACTTCAATTCTTCAACTTACTAAGCTATGTCTTCTCATGTGGGTGAGAATGATTAGAGATAAGAGAGAGATCTGAAATGTTACTCCCCTTACCTCCAAGATAATTGCACAAATACTGACATTCATAAAACTATTTTATTAATCCAAATTACCTAGGATAAATTATAGCCATCTGTAGTTTAGATTGCTTTTAAAAAACTAGAAATTTAAATGTGATGTTTTGAATGAGCTTTTGTGACTTATGTTGGCACAAATTATCTCATGAGGTGAAAGCATGAGACCTAAGTTTTAAGAGTGCCTTATAAATAAAATTGGTTGGAATCACAAGGACTATAAGCTCTGTCCATCCTGTGTGTCAAATAACTAACAATAAATGTAAGTATAAATGTTGATGCTTCCAAGAAAGAGAAGAAGAATGCCAAAATCTTGTGGTGGTAGTGAATAAAACCACACACAGTTACTATAAGAAAAGATTTACTAAATAACCAAAGAATGGTGACAGATGTGGCTCAAAGAACAGACATTGGAGAGATGTTTTCTGCAAGGGAATACTGAGTCTTGAAGTAATCATAAAAAAAAGCAAATCTTCATCTTAAGTCCAAATATATGCTTCATGATTAAAGGGGACTTGGAGGATATTCTGGTTCCTACTTTTATATTTATGACATTTCTCTAACTTTTTTGCTTCTTTTTATAGCACCAATTCAAGACAACTCACCTGAATTTATATATCCCAGATATCAAATGTGAATAAAAACTTAAAGCAAAATTTTTATAATTCAGTAGAGTTAATTGATGTCATTTCATGCATGTTATTTAGAACACTTCATTAGACAGCAATATTTTCTACAAATTTATTCATGTTCAAAAAATTAAGAAGTTTTTTTACATTTGAAACCTTATTGTAACTACACCAGAAAATATAAAATTATATTTATTAACTTTGAAAAGTTCATTAAAGTTCAAAAGCTATAAAGTGAATAGTTATGTAACTAAGCAAATAACTTTTAAAATTTGGGATCTCAGAATGACATAAGGGCTTGGATACTTTTAGACACTATGATACAAAAAATTATGAAACTAACATCATCATATGGTTATTGAGAGTCTCTGCTTCTAGATCTGGTTGATATGGTTATTATTTTGCACAAGACATCTGTCTTCAATTAAATGAAGAGTTTTAAATATACTCTTAGTGGAAAGAGCCAGAAAGCATGGTGAAATTCCTTTTAAATGCAAGTATTTTATAATTTTCTTGTATTTGCATACCTTTATTTATTTACTTAGTTTTATGTGATGGTGAAGATTGAGCCTAGTGCCTCACACAGACTAGGCAAGTGCTGTACCATTGAGCTACAACTGCAGTCCCTAATCCATAAATTAATAAACATGTTCTAAATGTATGTGTTTCCATAATTTCTTACAATATTTTAGTGTAAAAATGGAGCCAAGAATAGAAATAATGAAAAAGTTCTGCTAGAAATGTATGGTAGTAAAATATAAAAGGTCCAATTAAAAAAAAAACTGCAAGCAAAGTGCTTATTTCAAATTAAAGGCATGAGGGAAATTCCATGATTCTACAAAAAATAATGAGCATGAATGTAAAAATAATGTAAGTGTGATTTAAATTTCACACTAATGTAAACCTAACAAAAAATCCTTGACCAAATTTTCTATTTCTTTTGCAGTGAGAAATTTATTCCTAATACAATTTTACTGTCATTTGTATTTTCCAGCCCAATGTCCAACCCCCACCACTAAACTACTCAACGGAACACTGGCATTTATACTTGTTAAAAAATATCAATGTAATTCTCTTAAAACTTATTTTTTGAGTGAATTTCCCAAAAATATTAGGGAAACCATTGCTAAGTTTTAAGTATTAACACCTCAAATCTCGATATTAAGATCAAGAAAATTAATTGAACAAAAATCACTTTACCTTTATATGATATTGATAGCAGAGCTCATCCAATGTAATGCACCATCAGGATCAGTTTCAGTGGGATGACTTTAGAGCAAAAATGTATAATAAAGTGGTTAGGCAGGTTTTTCTCAATAAACTCTGGTGAAAATTTGGATTCACCTATATGAAATGCTATTTCTTGACTGATTTGATTAAAATATAAGCTGTTTTATAAAACTCTGTCTCAACTTTTTCAAACTATGAAATAGTCAATGACCATACCCATTTTTTGGTGGAACTTTAATTAACTAATTAATTTATCTATTTGTGGTTCTGAGAATCTAAAGCAGTGCCTCACATGTCAGGCAAGTGCTCTACACTGAGCCACAATACAACCCCTCAATGAACACACTCTTAATTCCATTTCATATTGACAGCCACTATATTTGCAGAACTTGAGAACAGTTTACTCTCAGAAACTGCCTGTCTTGAAGGCTGAACTTGAAATAAAATTAATAGCTGTCATAATATTTTCTTTTTACCTGAAATGGAACAGATCTTTGATAACCCAAGACAAGGTAGCAAAAAAATATAATTGCTTGATCCTAGTAATGTGATTACAGTCAAATTTTTGTTTTAAAGGAAGAGCTGCCAGTGAGGACTGTATTTAACATACAGTTAAATACAACTACATAACTTCCATTTAGGAATCATACAAGAATATAAAAGGAATTAAAAACATTTCTGTTTAAGATGGATGATACCATTCAAATGGGATATTCAAATATGGCCAGGTGAGTCTGCATGTTAGATTTGAGTTCCAATACCTTCTAGTGGCAGCACTACAACCTATACATGCTGTTACCTCCTAAAATGTATGTCCAATTGTTTCAGTCATTTGGCTAAAGTAATTTAACAAAGCACTATTTTTTGATACAGTACTAACAAGTTGACTGCAGGATCTTTCATGATGCTACTGAATTAGAATCTAATTCTAGCCCTGACTTGGTATTTCACAAAAGAATATAATCACTAAGATACAAGGAGTTTTATGAACTCAGAAAACACTCATCAGTATTTCTAGGGAAAAAATAGTTTAGTATGTAGCTTGTTCAAGTTGAACAGGTACCTTCAACTCATTATAAACAGGAACCCATTTTTGTGTTTGGTGTTCACAAAATTTCATACCACAAATATTTAAAACATATTGATTAGGAAATAACATTTCAAATATTGGAAAATATTAAAGATATAGAGAGGAAAAAGATTTAATTGAAAGATTAAGATTTAAACCTGGGAAGCATTCAAGTAGTATTTTTCCAGGAATGTTTTTACTGAATATTTTTTGTATTCTGCCTTTAGGATAACTAACAATATGCTCAAGTACAGTGCATGGTAATGGTATAAATGACATATTGTGATGTCAAGGGATTCCACCATGCTAGGTCTTGGTTATCATAGAAAATCTACCTCTTCTCTAGAAACTTCAAGGTGTTTCAAGCAGCTCAGATTTAGTTTAATGTGAATATAAAATATCATATTTCTTTGGAATGAATTTTAATAAACATAAAATGTAATTGAGATTACAAAGGTCCTCTTTGCCAGGCATGGTGGCACATGTTTCTAATCCTAGACTTAGAAGGTTAAGGCAGGAGGATTACAAATTCAAGTCCAGCCTCAGCAACTTTGCAAGACACTGTCTCAAAATAAAAATAAAAATGACTGAGGATATGACTCAGTGGTTAAGCATCCTGGGTTCAACCCCCAGTACCAAATTTAAAAAAATAGAAAGGTCCTCCTTTCTGAACAAATTTGTACTTAATACATTTAATATACTTAATAATTCCAAACTAAGGCTAGAAACAATAAACTTAAAAATGCTCATAAATAGTTGAAGAATATTTTCAAATGAGTCTAGATAGTAATGAAGGAACATTTTAAAACTCACTATTAAAGTTAAATAATTCAAACCAAGCATGAACAGGATTCCTCTTCAATGGGTTTGAAGAACTTAAGAAGGATGGACAATGGACAGCTTACACAGGTCATCACACTCAACACTTTCCAGGTGGGAAAACCAGAGGAGGGAGCAGCATTCTGAATACCACACACACAGCAGGGAAGAACACAGGGGGAAGTCCACTTCCTCGGTAACACTGAAGGACCATTTCTACCTCTGCTCCGCCTAAGAAATTTACAGTCTATTTCAAGTTTTTTCTATATACATAGACCTGTAAAGAGTATTTCTTTAAGAATTAAAATATATCTTTCACTTTCACTAAGAACACCACCCAATCTTCAACTCACTTCTTTCCTGTGACACTAAGTTAAAAGGGCAGTGAAAGTTACCTCATCCTCTATAGGCAAAACTAGTATGCCTCCAACTTTCGGTAATATCTTCATGTGATCTTCCTCATCCCATTGCACTCTAGCTCCACAATATTTCCAATAATACTGTTAACTGTCAGATGCTATCTGGAGGCAACTGTCAACCACAAATATAGGCTCACAGAACTTAAACCTGCATGGAAAAACAAATATGGTGTGATTCACTTAAACAAAATGTTAAATCAAAAATTGCCACAATCCAGTCCTTTGAAGTAGTGGTTACCAAAGTTAATTATATGGACAAAATTATCATGAAATCTCATTTAAATAGATTCATGAGGCTAAAATTGGTCAAGTCTGTTGCCTATTCACCAGTCATTCAGGGAACATCTATTCAAAATATTAACCTATTTTTGGTCATACTGAAAATCCAATTAAGGCTTCAAATAAATATAATGCAGTCCCTCACAACACAAATTTTATGATCATCCCCAAAATCATGTATCATGAAGAGTCATAAGATGAAAAAAGGCTCTGTACATTAGACCATGTTTTCCAAAACTCTTCAGGGTCCAATGGAAATAAGAAGGGCTTATATAAGTATTCATCATATTTGATGTTTTTGCTGAAGGTAATAGTGGAAGAACTTTGTCAAGAAGAGATACCAAGGGCTGGAAATGTAACCTGGGTTTGACCTCCAGAACCACAAAAAGAAGAGATCTCCAGAGAGTCAGAGAGACAGAGAGATACAGACAAATGTCCTCACCATAAAACCTTGGAACACTAATATAAAGGAGGTTTTCTATTAAAAATTTGCTGAGCAACATTACAAAAGTGGGACTGAGAGTAAAATAAACATTGGTTTCTTACTCCTGCTTTGGCCTCTAGAAGTTCCTCCAGGCCACTTATTCCTGGTTACAGTGCTGGCTCATCATACAGACTTATGCTTTTACAAGTTATTCTCATTAGACTTATAATTTATTTCTTAGGTTCTGATAAACAAAACTGAAAAGACTTAACACATAATCTACAGTTAAAACCCCAATATGTTAATAAGGTATGTATTTTTTTGAATCTTTAAAGTATGTAATCTTATCCTTTAAGTTGATTACAGTTGATGTAACCATACAGCAAAATCAACCTATTATTTCAGAATAAAATAGTTTACATGAAAGCTTTGTTATACACTAAAAGATGACACTACTTAAATCATAATGACTTTTACTTTGTAATACATATCCTGTTGGTAATTAATAGTAGGCTTAATATACAATAAGTTTCCATTAAAAGTCACTAAAACACATATTATGAACACATATTTAAAGAAAAGATTACCAGAATTATGAACTGTCCTTAATATGCTATGGGTCTGGTGGAGAGGGTAAACAGAAGCAGGAAGAACTGAAGGAGCTGGAGGTTGGGGTAATCAGTGTATACCTGCACTCTCATCTTCACACCCTCACAATAACCTGGTCCATGTCCCATTATTTCTTTTACTATAATAGCCACCTCACTGCTCAAATTTTTCAGGCCTGTTTTCTATCATTTTACTTCTCACTGCACAGAGTTAAGTTCAAACTTAGGCCTAGCACACAACATTTTCTTGATTACTAGGGTTCAGATATGGTGAGAATGCATCCCCAAAAGTTTGTGTGCTAGAAACTTGGCGCCCAGTTGGACAATATTTGAGAGGTGCTGAAATCGTAAGAGGTAGAGTCTGGTAGGAGATCATTGGAAACCACCTTCAGAAAGGAATACTGCTGGGGCTGGGGATGTAGCTCAGTTGGTAGCATGCTTGCCTCCCAAGTATAAGGCCCTGGGTTCAATCCCTAGCACCACAAAAAATTAAAAAAAGAAAGAAATACTGCCCATTTCATTGGGCTAGGCTAACTTTCAGAGGACTAGACCTGTGTTAAGAAGTAGGGACACCTCACTGATTGGACACTTCCAGATATACTGTTCACCTCTCTCATGTAAGTTCCCTCCATCTGCCATGTTACACTGCAGCATGACAACCCCACCAGATGTTGCTGCATGAATTTGGATTTTCAGCCTCCAAAATCCTGACCCAACATAAACCTCTTTCTTTACCAAGTAGCCAGACTCAGGTATTCTGATACAACAACACAAAATAGATTAATACCATCCATGATTCTACATCAAACTGAAACTTTGGACTCATTCCCTAGCTCTACCCAACCTGCATATAACATTCTGTAGCCAGATTGAATTACTTGCTTCTAATTTTTTAATGGAAAACATTATATAAAGTGTTTTGAAACTGTGTATCTATGTATGTGCTGTTCCTTTGATTTCCTTTCTTTAATAAATGCTTGCTATCCCTTGAATATACAGGTCAAATATCAACTTCACAATGAGATTTAATTTTTTTTAAATATAAACTTACTTAGAATAGGGATCATGTTTGATTTTTCTTTTATACAAGACTATATAGCATAATCTCTGACTGCTTAAAATATGGCCAAAATATGTTTTCTTGCTTTTAAGTAATAAGACACTAAAAACCATATAGTTTAATCTTTTTATGAAATTCATGGTAAGCATTCTTTTTTTAAAGTTATTTTTAATAAGTTCTATCTAAAATATTCATAATTATGAATTTTAAATATTTTAATTTTATAATGTCTTATATCAGACAATTTTCAGGATGAATGAGAATTTAGGATGCAGAAAATTTAAGCAACTAAAAATTTTTAAGTTATTAAATTTTTAACATCAAATCTTTTAAATCAACCCAAAAGTTTGGATTTTATAATAGTTTTCAGCCAACAAAGAAGTCATAATACCAGTTTTGCATGCTATAGTATGCAGGCACTGAAGACCACAGGGCAACTCTTTTTCTGTTTTGGATGGTGTAGAATAAATATCATATTAATAATAAAGGATTCAGGGAAGTTACAATATTAGTTTTAGTGCTATATATGGATATAATATAATATTAAAAGTCACAAGACTGCTGTTATATACATTTTTGATGCTGTTATTATATTTTACTTGTATTAAAGACCACAGGGAATCTACAATATCAGTAGAGGCCACAGCATGGATATCATATTAAAATGAAAGGCCATAGTGGAAATGGTAGTGAATAATGAAGAAACTTTGGATTGTTCAAAGGGGACTGAGGGAGAGGTAGTGTGTGGGAAGGGGAAGGACAGTAGAAAGAGACAGTTATTATTACCCTATATACATTATTACCCAATACACATTACCCTATATACATGTATGATTATACTACTGGTGTGACTCAGCACCATGTATAGTCAGAGGAATGGGAAGTTATGCTCCACTTGCATTCAATGTATCAAAAAGCATTCTACTATCATGTATAATCAGTGAGAACAAATTTTTAAAAATAGAAATTAAAAATCAAAGGCCAATTTGCAGCCATTAAATTACTTTTAGATTCTATAATTTGGATATCATAATAATATTAAAAGACACAGGGAAGTGATTTCATTAGTTTTTCATCTATATTATGGTTATCATATTAATATTAAAGTCCACACAGTAACTATCCAAAGTAGAGTATCTATAACTATTGTAATAATATTATTATAATAATAATATAGTACCTAAAACTAAACTAGTATAGTATCTAAAACTAATATAAAACAGATATTACATTAGTAGTAAAGGATACAAAGAACATATTTTATTAGTTTAAGATGCTAGAATATGCATTTATACTGGTTTCTAAGGGCAGGTAATATTACTTTATGATGTTATACTCTGGATAAAACATTAATATTAAATGCATAGTGGAGATAGTATATTACTTTTAGATGCTATGATATGGAAATCACATTAACTTTGTAGACCACAAGAAAGTTACTATTAAGAGTTATAGGCCACGGTATGGATCTTATGTTAATATGAAAGACCAAGTTGGAATCACCCACCTCCTTTTCTTCCAACATGACAGATCCACTGTATCTTTCACCAAGGACTTCCTGCTAGTGGAGTGGACACAGCCATCTACAAGAACATGAAAGTGCCCAAGAAAATCATCAAGCAAGCAAATCACTGCAGCTAAGCAGCACAAGGTCATTATGGACTGTGTGAATCATATCCTCAGGGAGAAGGGAGTCCTGTCCTTCTGGCATGTAGCCTGGTCTATGTCATCAGATACTTCTCCACCCAGGCTGTCAAATTTCCTTCAAAGAAAAACACAAGCAGATCTTCCTGGGTGGTGTGGAAAAGAGGACCCAGTATGGCAATACTTTGAAGGGAACCTGGCATCAGGTGGTGCTGCAGAATCCACATTCTTATGTTTTGTGTATCCTGTTGATTTTGCCCAAACCTCTCTAGCAGCTGATGTAGAGAAAGTTGGAGCTGAAGGAGAATTCAAAGGTCTGAATGACTGACTGGTTAACATCTACAAATCTAATAGGATTGAGGGTCTGTACCAAGGCTTTGGGATATTTTATTCTCTAATGTTAGGCAGTCTCTCAACACGAAGTCATGGTCTGCTGCTCAGAACTTGATATATATATATATATATTTTTTTTGTGGTGCTGGGGATCGAACTGAGGTGTACCAAGGCTTTGATGTGCCTGTGCAGGGCACTATCAACTGAGCTCTCTACTTTGGTATCTGTGATTCTTCAAGGGGAATGGTTCCAGATCCCAAGAATACTCACATCTTTATCGGTTGGATGACCACAGTCTGTCACTGTCATTGCTGTATGACTTCCTATCCACTTGATACTGTTCACCAGTGCATGATGATGCAGTTGGAGTGTAAAGGAATTGACATCATGTCCAAAGACAAGCTTCACTGCTGGAGGAAGATTGCTTGTGATGAAGGAGGCAAAGCTTCTTCAAGGGCACATAGTAAAATATTCTCAAAGTCACAGTGTTGCTTTTGTACTTGTCACCTTTGATGAAATAAAGAAGTTCACATAAGTTATTTCCTGGACTTTTTCCTCTGTGAACAGGCATGTTGTATTATATAACATGTCGTGGGCATTCTGAACACTCTTGACTGCTTATCAATGTCAACTATGTACTTGTTGAAAATGGGAATAAATAATATTCATCTGACCAATTTTCTCTTAAAGCCATAATAATAATGATGATGGTGATGTAACTCAATGATATTTTATATGCATATTTTTAGTTGTAGGTGGACATAATATATTCACTTTATCTTCATGAGTTGCTGAGGATTGAACTCAGGGCTGCACATGTGCTAGGCGAGTGTTCTACCTCTGAGCCACAACTCCAGTCTAGAATCATATTTTTTTTCAGTCACTTCAGATAACAAATTTGGACAACTGAAAGTATCTAAAAACAAACAAACATAAAGAACAGATGGAAGTTATTAAATTAGACTTAGATGCCATAGTATGAATATCAAATTAGCAATAATGGTCACAGGACACCTATTATAAAAGAAGCTATAGTAGAATAAAATTTATATTAGAAACCACAGTGCAGCTGTGGCTTTAGATACTATTGTATAGATATTAGTGTGAAATGTCACAGGTTTCTATTTAATTCATTTTAGATCATATAGATTAGATATTAGTATTGCAGCCCACAGAGCAGTTATTATATTATTTTTACCTTGTATGGTATGTATATCATATTAGTATTAAAGGCTAGAGGGAAAATAATACATTAATTTAAGTTGCTGTCCAGAAGGTGGTCATTGTACTATGAAGGCAAATGGAAGTTCTTATGATAGATTTAAATGCTATAGTATAGATATTATATTAGTACTAAAGGTCATATGGAAGCTCTTCCTTTAGTCTTAAATGCTGTAGTCTGGATACCATATTAGCAATGATGGTCAAAGGCAGCTACTTTAATAGTTTTAGATGTTATATATGGATACTGTATTAATATTAGATACTACAAATAAACCAATATATTACTTTTTTTGGTACAGGGGACTGACTGAACTCAGGAGCACCCAACCTATGAGCCACATCCCCAGTCTTATCTTGTACTTTATTTAGAGACAGGGTCTCACTGAGTTGCTTATTGCCTCCCCATTGTTGAGGCTGCTTTGAACTCACCATCATCCTGCCTCAGCCTCCTGAGCCACTGGGATTACAGGCACACACCACCACATCCAGCTCATTACATTACTTTAAAAAACTATATTATCAATATGATTTAGCCACAGGACTGCCCTTTACCACTTTCTGATGCTGTAATATGAATATCACATCAATATTAAAAGCCAAAATTCAGATTTTAATCAGGTTCTCATGGTCTATTATGGATATCACATCAGTAATAAGGTCACAAGTCACCTATTTTTATCAGTTTTTGATACTACAATACATATACCACATTGGTATTAAAGGCAACAAAGTAGCTATTTTAACAATTTCTGATGCTATACTGTAGATTTAACATTCATACTAAAACCCACAATGCAGGTAAAATGGTTTATTATTTTAGTCCTAAAGTCAGCGATGTAGCTATTACATTGGTTTTTGACTTTATAGCATGGGTATTATTTTAAGATTAATGGCCACAGGGAGGCTATTATATTAGTTTCTCATATTGCATATTGATATTCAATTGTACTAAACACAAAAAAATCATTATACTAATTTTATGTGCATATATATAACATCCATATTAGAACCACAGGGCAACCTATTTTATTAGTTTTACAATCTTTAGTATGAATATTACATTAATATTAAATTCCGCATAGATGTATAACATTATATTAAGAAGTCACCATTTGGATATAACATTAATGCTAAATGCCCCATTGTGGATATTACATAAGTTTTTCATGCTAGAGTATGGATATGATATTAGCACTAAGGATCATAGGGCAGATTTTATGTTAATTTTAGATGTATATACAGACAATATATGAGTACTAAAGGTCACAGTAAAGGAATTATGAACTTTACTTGTAATAGTGTAGATACTGTATTACTAATAGACATTACAAGGAAACCATTGTTATTTTAAATGACCTGTTATCAATATAATATTATTTATAAAGGCAAAAGGGCAACTCTCTATTACTATCAGATGCTATAGTATGTATACATTGTCATTATTAAAGTCCATATGAAAAATATTTTATGTTTTCTATTCTAGAGTATCAGTACTAAAGGCCAAGTTGTAGCTATTTTATCACTTTCTCATCCAATAGTGCAGATCTCATACCAGTACTAAAGGAAACAATGCAGATATTTATCAGTTTCCAAAGCTATACAGTGGACATTCTACCATATAGAAGGACACAGAACAGCCATTATATCACTTTTACATTATGAAATGGACAATTTATTAACATTAAAACCCACAGAAAAGCTGAAATATCATATAGGTTTTAAAGATAATACATTAGTATTAATGCAAAAGTGCAGGCACATTATCATGTTTAAAAGCTGCAATGTGGATACCAGCTCAGCACTGAGGGTCACAAGGCAGCACCTTTCAGTTCCTATGTTCTATTTTGATAACTATCACTGCCAAAGACTTGGCAGCAGCTACTCTATCAATTTCCATGCTCTAATATGCTTGTCATATCATACTAAAGTCTACAAGGCACCTGTAACATAAATTCTTCATGGGTCCATGGGAATAGCATACCAGTCCTAAAGGACACAGGGAAGCTATTTGATCAAGTTTTGATACTACAACATGGACAACATAGCAATAATAAATGCCAAAGTATATCAATTTTATCACTTTTTCATGCTATAATTTGAATCTATTTTCAGTTGTAAAGTCCAAAAGGCAGCTATTTTAACCAGTTATAGATGCTATGAAATGGGTATCTGATCAGTACTGAAGGCCACATTGCATCTGTGCTATTAGTTTACATTTAAACTAATAATTTACTAATTTGGAAAACCCCAGGGAGCTGTAATGTCAATTTCAGTTTTCAAATATAGATGTCCTAGTAGCATTAATTCCACAGGGCATTTATTATATGAGAATTGAAGCTCTATGTGAATATTAGATTATTACTAAATGCCTGCAGGGAATAATTAGTAACAAATGACACCATATGGTTAGCATATTAACACTAAAGGCCACACTATATATGATGTTATATGATCTGCATGAATACAAGTGACATTAAAGCTAATGACCACAGAGAATGCCACATGGATATTCTTTTTTATTCAAAAGGCCACAAGGTTGCCCCATTATCAGTTTTTAAAGCTATAATATGGATACCATGTCAGTATTGAGGGCCACAAGGCAGTCTTTCAATGCTATAAGGTGGATTTCAAATGAGTACTAAAATATACAGGTCATCTATTTTATAATTTTTACATGCTACAATATGGAAAATATCTTAATATGCAAAGCCACCAGGCAGCAATTTTATCAAGTTTTGATAATTTAATAGGGACATCATTATCCCATTAAGGTCACAGGCATGTAAAATGGATTATCATTTTCTACAAATGCACAAGGCAGCCTTTATATTAGATTTGGATGTTATAGTGTGGATAGCACATTAACATAAAAGGTCACAGGGAAGCAATAATATTAATTTTACATGCTACGTTGTGATATCAAAATAGTATTATAATCACAATAAGTTATGTTAATTTTACTTGCTAAACTATGGATATTTTATTATATTATTATTAAAGGGCATATGGCAGCTGTTATATTAGCATTAGGTGGTTATTATGGGTGTATTATTAGCATTAAAAGTCACAGGTTATGTATTATATTAGCTTCTTATAGTATGGATAAGACACTAATAATTTAGCACAGTACACAAAAAATATGGATTATAATTTTAGTATGAAAGGCTGCCAGGTAAATATTATATTAGTTTTGGATGCTATGTCAAGTATATTATATTAGCATTAAAGGCTACAGGGAATCTAGCATATTAAATTTACATATTATACTATATATGTCTTAATAACAGTAAAACCACAGTGCAGTTATTAGCTTTACATGCTATGGTGTGGACATTACATCAGTATTAACAGCCACAGATTAGCTCTTATGCCTCTCTTAGATGCTACAGTATGGATAGTTTATTAATAATAAAGTTCACATGGCAGCTATAGTATTAGTTTTAGAGTTTATATGATGGATAATATATTAGTATTAAAGACAACAATGCAGTTACTTTATTACTTAAGAGTGTATACATTACATGAGGATTAAGAGCCAGTAGTCTGCTATTTTATTAGTTGTAGATGTCACAGCTTGAACATCATGTAAGTATTACAAGTCACAAGGGAGCAATTACATTATTTTACATTGCCTATCATATTAATTTGGTCATAGGCAAGCTACTATATTAACTCTAATTGCTGTAGAATGGATGTACTATACAGTACAGTATTTAAAGATCATAAAGCAGCTACTATTTCATGTTCAAGGGTCAATATTGATATGTTATTAATATTAAAGTCCACAGAAAAACTATAATATTAATTTTACAGGTCACATTGTGGAAATAATATTAATATTAAATGCCACAGGATGGTTATTATATTATAGGCTACCTTAAGGATATTCCATTAGTCATAAAGGCCACAGGAAAACTACTTTATGAGTTTTAGATGCTACTCTATGTATATTATGTAGTATTAAAGGCCACAAGGCAGCTATTTCTTCTGCTTCATGCAGGATTACTTCCTCCAGAAGACCACAGACAATGTGGATACACAGAGACAGAAACTTCCCCATGAGAAACCTGAAAGGCCCTGCCTCAGCCAGGTGAGCACAGTCAGTACTAACAGGACATTCTCCTTCAGGGCCTGAGATGATGGAGATGCTGTCCACCTCTGTTACCTGCCTCCACCAGACCCAAAACCCCAGGATAAATATGAAGATAAAAATAAACCCCAATAGAGAACAATGTAAAAAGTACCCGAAAGGCCCTCCTGGACCTTGTTAAGGTCATTGGAACAAGGAAGGTCTGAGAAACCGTTCACCCACAAAGAGAAGTCTATAGGGACAGGAACTGAATGTCATTTGGGATCCTGGATGGGGTCCTGAAACAGGAAGAGGCAGAACTGAGAATCCAAAGGAAATGCAACTGCACTTAGTGATAACACACTAGTGTTTGTTCTTCATGACACCTTTTCTAGGGTGTTAATCCATTTGAGACAGTGCACATAAA
Source organism: Sciurus niger (assembly GCA_020740815.1). Lineage (NCBI taxonomy): Eukaryota > Metazoa > Chordata > Mammalia > Rodentia > Sciuridae > Sciurus > Sciurus niger. The sequence goes on from JAHUXG010008619.1 coordinate 32,012, forward strand.
TCATATAAAAAGAAAAAAGAGGATGAGGCTACCTGGGAAATCTCTGCTCTTTCTTTGCAATTTCTGTATAAAGACAAAAACTACTAAAAAAAATACTTAAGACATGGTTATATGTTTTCAAACACTTGGTTGTTTATACAATTATAATTGTTGATAATTAACATTCTAACTAGTTCTGTATGTTACTATGAATCCAAAAAGTATTTTAACAGAAAATTAAATCATTTCACCTACTATAATTCATGATCGTACCACTCTCACAGGTTTTATGTTGAAATAAAAATACACACAGGTCAACTTATATTTTTATGAAGTCACTAGGTATTGGTGTGACTTCTAAAAACTTAACCACTTGCACTAGAGGAAAAAGTAACATTTTAGAGACTACTTCAACTCACAACTGAACTTCCTCAACAGAGGGACTTTCACTGTGACTGGATCACTTATCCCAAAGAATCACTGTCCTTTTATTATTTCTATTCATACTCCTTATCAGTAATAAATTCAAATTGTCATTTGACAAATAGTCAGAGAATAAAAAGATAAACAGGATTGGCAACCACAGTGGATGATGCCTAGTGAGCAGAACACGTTAGAAGGACACCAGAGTCCATTGCCTCTACAATGCTCTGCAGGAAGTAGAGAAACTGGGGAAACATAGTCCATGGATGGTCTTAGATGCTGCTATGTTTTGAAAAATTACTTTTCCTTTTAGAAATCACAAACCACTATTGACAGTCCAAACTCTTGAATGGTTCCAAATTGAGTTGAACTTCTAAGTGATTTTATTATCACTCTATCTGGTCATAAAATTTATGATAACTAAAAGATCTAGGTGCTGGGGATGCAGTTCAACAAAAGAACACTTGTCTAGCATGCAGGAGGCCCTGAGTTTAACCTCCAGCACCACAAAAGAAAAAGAAAAAAAAAAGAACTATGTCTTATTTATGTGATCAAGTAAAAAATGAATAATCACTTCTTCTAGCAAAGCATGTTAGACCTAAAAGAGTGAACACTATCAAAATAAAAATATTCAAAAAAAATAAAAAATTTAAAAATAATAAAAATGAAAATATTCTCCTCAGAGTGGATTGCACAGCTAGACTATCATGAACAATAGTGCCTCATCATAAAGCATGTTCATATTAAGCATACATCAAAACAAAAAAGACTTTACTGACTGTTGACAAGGGAAAATGGACATGGTCTATCTTAGGAAAGGACACATTAGAAGCATATAATACATCAAATCCTCCAGAACAAGCTAGGGGCCTTGACACCAAGTGCTGTTATCCTAGCACTTGGCAGACTGAGGATGAGGATGACATATTTGGGACCCAACTGGACAATAATGCAAGAGCCTGTCTCAAAATAAAACATATAATTCATTCTGCTATTTCCCCCCACGCACCCCATCCCTCAAAGAAAAATAAAACATTTAAATGTCTGGGGATGTATGTAGCTCAGTGCTTGCCTAGACATGCTACAATAGTGACTTGGTTCAATTCTCACTGCCAAAAAATGGTGCAGGCTGTGATGGGTTAATAAATTTGGTACCATGAGAATGTTATAGGCCAGAGTATAAGGGAAGTAACTAAACAGACTCCATTTTGCTCTGAGACTTCATGTTATGTGGGAAATAAGTTTCTCCCATGGGAAAACCTGGGAACACCCTGCCTCTGTGCCCATCATCAGTTACTTGGTGTGACATGTTTAATAATATGCAATGGCAACTCCTATGTAGAAAAGAACTGCTCTCTTTTGATTCCTATTGCTCCTAAACAATGTACAATGTGAACGGTGATTGTGTGGATGTTAATAACCATTCCTTAGTTTGTACCTAGATAAGAGTCATTTTGACCCACTTCCCCCTTTTTAGATGACCTCATGATGTTAATGTGTAATTTCAAATCATAGCAACAGACACTTATGATTAATGTGATTTTTGGTATAAGAACACCTACACCCCTGTGGTCATGGCTATTCTCCCAATAGCCATTTTTTGGGGCATTGTATGAGACAGTCAGCCAGCTTAATAAAGACCATCAAATTTGGACTTCTCAGTGGTGATCGGTCTGTTCTTAAGTTTTGCTCCATAACACAGGCCAGACATTTGATCACAAAACTGGGTAGAAGTCATTATGACAAACTCCCAAAATGATCAAACTAATTTTCACTATGTTCAGTTCATAATATAACATGTCAAACCCTGCTTCTACTAATTCAAATTTGATGACATTTTAAATATAATAAAAATTGTATGTACTTTTGTTGTGCCCAATGACTCGAGACCTCACAAAGACCACCAGAGACCACAATCAATGCAAGCAGCAAAGAGTCATTTATTAGCAAGCTCGAGTCTGGTCCTCTGCACACTCGGTAACTGGTGATGCTAAGAGGCCCCAAGCCCTTGTTTAGCAGGGTTTTTTATAATGAAAGGCAAGCAGTTTTACAATGTTGTTTTTAATTGGTTAACATATAAAATTGTAAAGCATGCTAGTTTAAGTTCTGGGTCTCCCTGACCTCTGAGAGGAGGGTTGTCATTATCTTTAAGTTTGCTTTTTAGGTCAGCTACCTGGCCTTTACAGATAAGATAAGAGATGAGACAAAAATTCTTTGCGGCTTTTATGAGGGGTTGAGGGCAGTTTGGGAAGAGCCTCATATTTACACAGGTGCAAGCTTTTTCTATCTTTTCATTCCCCCCTCTCCAAGAACATTTAGAGGGTCAATCTTGGGTCTCTATTGTTTTAATTCTTGCTGCTTAATGGGCTGATATTGGGCCTTTAGCACCATTAGCTGTACCGTATTTATTCTATCTTTAACAAAGGCAATTAACTTACTTAAAAAATGCAGGGGCCAAAAGTTCAAATAAGCAAAAGCAGAGCTAAGGGGCCTACTAGGGTAGAGATTAGGGTAGCAAGCCAAGGGGACCTATTGAACCATGCTTCAAATCAATTTTCTTGGGCCTCCCTCTCTCGCTTTCTCTTGGCGAGACCCTCTCTGACCTTAGTCATGGATTCCCTCACTACTCCAGAATGATTAGCATAAAATCAACATTCTTCTCCCAGGGCTGCACATAGACCTCCTTGCTTACAGTCTTTAAGGGCAGGTAAATTTGGTGACATTCCATTCTTCCAGGGGCAGTCCCCAACTTCCAGAGGCAGATGGCTTTATGGCCTCCATTTCCTCGATTTGACCCGATCCCCTATTTCTACACTAACAACCTGTCCCCAATTCTGACTTCATTTACCCCTCTAATACTAGGAACTCCTTCACTGCTGTAGGGAAAATGGGTGATGACCGATCTGACTTCTTCGAGCTGGAAGTGGGCAGCAGGGGGCAAGAAGTTTGGAGTTCCCTTTTTAGAAATTGGGTCAACTGAGGGGTCCAAGGTAGAAATCGGTTTGGGAAGAGAAGGTTGTACAGGCTTCTGGGGATGGGTGCTTCTGTGAGAGAAGAACAAAAAGACATGAGTACTGAAATGAGATTGATACAATATAAATGTTGCAGAATCTGGAACATGTCAATGAATATCATAAAGATGACAGAAGTCAATAATTCCTCACCAGGGGGTGGAAGAACTGAAAAGTTGTTCCCATAACAAGTTCTAGCAAAGGCTGGAGGGACAAGACCTTTATTTGGGGACTTTAACATTGTCCAGGTTATCAGGAATGTAAACACAACATTTAACTCTTAATGTCATTGACGTCCCCAGAAAATATAGTTAAGTTACTTAATGTCATCTGATTTTTGTACAATATCCCTTTATTGGTATAGCCTGTGTTAAGTAGAGATCTCTATATTTCTGCTACTTTGAGCTAGGCAATCATACTAGCAAACATAGGTTAAGCCTACCTGTTACTGTAGGCCTTAAACTGATTAAAATCTTCTGACTCAGGCAGTTTCCCTTGATAGTTATCAGGCACATTTGCCTAAGAATCTTTGTTTTGTAGCCTCCACTCTTAATTTTAGTGGGCTAACACAAGTGTACATCTTAAGTTAATTTTAACTATTATTTCTTTTAAATGCCCAAGAATGGCTATATTTTGGTTTTAAATGTTTTGCTGGGTGTCCAAGATCAAGCTGGTCAAATTGACCTGGTTCCTGTCTTGTTAAAGAGTCAGGTGAGTTTCCGCAGGGGTCACTCATAGAGAACTTAAGAGCAGCTTCATTAGCTCCATTAGTGCCAATGGTTAGGCAGGGTCTCCTTGATGAGGTGACTTCCTTTGGAAGCATCAAGGGATGACTCCCTTTTTCCATGACCCTCCTATGGCAGCAGATACACTGAGTGATTTTCATCTTCTAGTCCCAACAATCTCCTTGATCAGGAGGTTGTGTGACCCAGAGTTGCAGCGCTCCTTAGAGAAGTCCTCTTATTCCCTGGGTTCAGGCTGACTTTGAGGGCAAGATACTGTTTTTTTTTTTTTTTTTCTCTTGGCCTCTCTATTTAATTCCAATTTCTAAGTTTGATCTTAATCATCCAGCAAGCCAGTTTCACCAGTCATAAATTAAGAGTACTGGGCTTTAGCTTCAATGTCCATAACTTTACAGTCATTTACCTTTTTATTAAAGTACTACCACATACTATCTGTTTTGAAGGTGATGGCCTATTATCAAATGTTACCTAGGTTGTATGTTCTGGAAGCAGCTACTTCTGCAAAACAGTAACAACAACAGTTTTACAAAATAAAATTAGCAAGAGTAAAAACATATTTAGCTTGTATAATAGTTATCTTGAATTTTGGCTGAGTCATACATTATATACCCTGTGTGAGATCACAGTAATCTTTACAACAAATATCAAACTTTTGAGCACAACTTTAAGTGAGTTAAAGTCTGGCTTGCTTTGGAACCATTCTAACATGTAGCAGGGTGAGACAGAGCCTTATCTCAGGTAAGGCAGGGCCCTTCACAAATCTTAAGTAAAATGTTCTAATCCTAAAGCTAATTTTTGCCCCTTTTGCCATGACCAGCATGACCAAATTTTCAAGTTCAGTGAGGGTCAAAGGAGTATTAGAAAATAAAGGTTTATAAACACAGATTTTGAAAATTAAGCTGAGATCAGATGGAGCTCTGTTCTCTGATTGAAATGCAGACCTAAAGAGTTATGTTAGCAATCTTTATACATGTCTTATTATTAGGTTAAAGACTATGGAAGAATTATTCTTTGTTTTCAGGAAAGCTACAGAGACTAGAACACCTATGTAACTTTTTCCCACAACTGCAAAGTGCAATGTTAGGAACTCTGTGTATCTCTCAAAGAAGTCCACTGTCCAAAGTTACTGTCAGATGGGCAGGAACTAGAGAAGGGAACTTATGGAACACTGGTTATCTAGCAAAACAATTTCTTTCTGCCCAAGAGCTGTGTGCCTGAGATCAATGTAAGAACTGATAGGACTCCTGTACAGAACCTCCCCAGGGAAGCTACTGCCACAGCAGTTAGACATGTTGTGCTCCTACATAGGAACACTCCCAGGCACCAGGCATGCTACAGTCATGAGGTCAGAGACCCCAATCTCAGTCATTGTTGTCCCATTTTTGCTATTGCACATTACACTTTTTCTTAAATGTCATTTTAAGAAGTTTACAAATATTGATTTCTGAGTCCATATGAACATTAGTTAACACAGTCTAACATTATATCCAAAACAGGAATCAATCAAAGAAAGACTGAGAGAGCTTTTAACTTTTCTTTTGTGTAATGAAATGCTTTCACCTTCTACGATATGAACCTTTAAACAAATTAGGTTGTCACTCACTCTTAGATATACATTTACATTTAAATTTCTATCTCAGTGAAATAAGTAACCAATTTTACATATACCTTACTGATAATAGGTCCCATGATAGAACATTAAATGATAGAAATAAATCTCCAATAAAATGTACTCTTTAAGTTTAAAATTACCATTACAGACAAGTTTATTCTGAAGAATAGCAGCTTGACAAATTTCCTGCTTTAAAAACTTGTATACCTGAAAAATATGAATACATTTAATATACAAATAGTGACCATTTCACAATTACCTTGACACTTAAATCTTACTAAAGTCAGTTTTTAAAGAAAAATTTAGACTCTGTAACATAGTACAATACTCTTAACAGTTGTTTAACCATAATTGTATAAACCCCAATTTTTAAGACTAATTGTTTTTAAAAAATAAAACTTAATAGACACAAAGTTAAGAGTAAATTAGTGTTTCTAAGAAATCCTTGTCATTTTACCATGTCATTTTACCATATAGGTTAAACTTTGGCTTATATCAGAACATTAGTATTTCACCTTAGGAAAAACCTTACATAGCTTCAAATGTCTCATATACATACAACCAACATAGTTACACACAAACTTGTTGAAACTTGCCCTTTACTTACACACAGACTTTCTTAGCACTTACTTAGACCCTCATGTATTCCATCACACAAGCACTTTCTTACCCAGAAACATATCCTTTTCCTTTTTATTAAATATATTTCCATACCCAGAACCTTTTATTTTCTCTTTCCTATATGTTGACCCCTTTTTGTCCACCTTCTGAAACAACTCTTATGAAATTTTTGAATTTAGACAAATTACTCCAATTTAACAAGATAAAATACTTTGTTGTTTATAGTACTCTAACTGAAACACAATGAGAGGGGAGATGTTAACTCTAAATCCAAATCTAAGAGCTCCTTGGAGCTTTGCAGAACTGGAGGGGGAGCAGGGGGAAGTGGTAAGGGAGCAGATGGAATGCTTACCCTTCGGGTTGAGGTTTTACCTGCTAGGACATAACTCTTAATAACCTTGTTTTTAGTAATGACACAAAGCAATTTTAAACCCTTTTTAATTTACCAACCCATGAAAACACCAAAAATGTTTAAGTATGTTATTTCATGGAATTTAAGGACTTAAGCGTACTTGATGTTATTTAACAATTAGCATTTTAACTTTGTAAATCAGATGTCACCAACAAACACATTTGAGTAGTTCCATACATGTTACATTTAATTTATATATTTTGAAAAAACCAAGATATCAGACAAGTGTCCTGAACAGTATTTGCCATCTCTTTCCTGTTGAAGAAAAGTCCTAGGAACAATTGATATTAGACATTGTTTATCATCAACATTTCATTAGTTTGATCACCTAGAGACTTGCAAGTTATTTCTAAAGACATTTTACTTTTATTAGTTTACCCAATTTAAATCGAACACTTTTAAATCATGTGAATAAAAGTATTTGGATCCATTTTTAAAATTTTAATTTTAGGATCGCTCAGTTTTGATACAGACAAAACAGGACATCAGACATTATGACACACAAATAATACAAAATCAAAGGCCTTGTAACTTCATCTCCATTGCAATGTAACAGATGTTTAAAAATAACTCTAAAATTGGATAAAAATAGAACTGATCAAAAAGAAAAAAAATCATTAACCTAGGTATATAGGATCAAAATTATGAGCTCAAAAATGCAGCATTAAAGTAAAACAAAACAAAACAAGAATCCTAGAAAATGAGTTAGTTCTGTGTAGCATCCCAGGAGTTTAAAAGGGATACCATTTTTTTTCTTTTCTTCAGGTAATCCCCCCTTCCCCACTGAGACTGCTGCAGCTTACATTCCAATGCAGGCTTCAGCAAGGCCAGGCAGGGGGGAGATGGGCATCACCTAGGACTTTTTAACCCTTTTTCTTCCTCGTTGAGAAATCAGGTTAGGTTCGAATGCAGAAATCACAAAACATTATTTCTCACTACTTTTGAGGAATGGAGTTGCTGAGCTCTCTGCCTAGGGGGTTTGGAGTAAACAAATCTCTCAGGAACAAGGAGAAGGACTGTAAAGTACCCTGCAATGAGTATCCCTAAGCCTAAGATTGAATTAACACAATGAAGAATTTAATATGAGACAAGAGTAAAGACCATATGGTACAATACACAGACAGACATACAGCACGCTAAATCAAAATTGGCTAGTTGGTATTTTGTCAACAAAAACAAATAATTTCCGATTGCGACAAAGAGTCATCCAGATGCAACACGAAGGCTACCCATATGCAACACAAATGTTGCCCAGATGTGACAAAGAGTCACTCAGATGTGACAGAGTCGTCCAGATGCAGCACAAAAGCTTCCCAGATGCAACACAAAAGTGGTCCAGATGTGACAAAGAGTCATCCAGATGTGACAAACTCACCTAGATGCAGCACAAAATCTGCCCAGATGGGTCAAGGGGACGTCTCCCGAGATCCCGCTGGGGTCCTATAGCGTATCCGCCAGGACTTTGCCAGCCCAGAACCAGAACCTGCAGGCAATCCAGACCAGAAAAAATGCGGCAATGCCTTACTCACTGGCTGAAGGTGTCACTTATGACTATGATCAGGTGTCTGGGTGGGCTTGGAGCATCCCAGGTGAGCCCCCAACATGTTGTGCCCAGCGGATCGAGACCCCACAAAGACCACCAGAGACCACGATCAATGCAAGCAGCAAAGAGTCATTTATTAGCAAGATCAAGCCTGGTCCTCTGCACACTCGGTAACCGGTGATGCTAAGAGGCCCCAAGCCCTTGTTTAGCAGGGTTTTTTATAATGAAAGGCAAGCAGTTTTACAGTGTTGTTTTTATTTGGTTAACATATAAAATTGTAAAACATGTTAGTTTAAGTTCTGGGTCTCCCTGACCTCTGAGAGGAGGGTTGTCATTATCTTTAATTTTGCTTTTAGGGTCAGCTACCTGGCCTTTACAGATAAGCTAAGAGATGAGACAAAAATTCTTTGAGGCTTTTATGAGGGGTTGAGGGCAGTTTGGGAAGAGCCTCATATTTACACAGGTGCAAGTTTCTTCTATCTTTTCACTTTGTTAATAAATTCAACAAATATGAGTGGTATACATGACTTTGATCTGAAAGCCATAGTGGCACAGCTATTATGATAAAACCTAGTCATGGTAATTCCTGTGACAATAGGCAAATCCCCTTGATGGCAAGAAATAAGAGAAAAATTTTCTGTTAAATGTACAACTTTAGGAAGACAAATGGACACATTTTCTAAGTTTGAAAATTAGAAAAGAAAATGAATTTCAAAAGATTGCTTTTATAAATATATTGGATTTACAAAAAGCAACTGCTGTCTTATCTCTTAAATAACATAATTATTTGAGTCCTGAGGAAATTTCATATAGAGTGACTTTAAATATCATGTCATATAATAGCTGACATTAAATAATCACCATTCTGCTTCTATCTTCTAAAAAGGATTTGAATTTTTTTCCTAGAATAAAATCATCTGAATTAGGAAGATTTATTGTGGTATGTGTGTATGTATGTGTGTGTGTTGCTGAGATCCAAGCCAGGGTTTCTTATATGCTAAGTATGTGTTCTGCCACACTAATATGTACAAAGTTGACCCACCCTAAGCTGCCTTCTGGTAATGCCTCAAAATGCTCTGCCTTGACCCGCCCCAGTCTCCCAACCCACCTTGCCCTGCCCCCAAACTCCTTGCCTTGACCCACCACTCCTTGCCCCTCCCTGCCCTGCCTTGCCCTGTCCTGATTGGAGGATGGCCTGACCCAAGGGCGGTGACCTTACCAAGAGAGGGTATGTCACCAATGGGGATAGCTGCCACAGGATGGGTTGAGTACGTGGAGTCCCAGGCCTCCCATCCAAGTGTGCCCAGTCTCTGAGGTCTCCCTGTCCTAGAGCCCCAACCTCCAGGCCCATACCCCTGGGGTCAATCTCAGATCGAGCTCCCGCTTCCCAAAGACACACCAACCTGAGTCCCAGCCAAGGGTGGAGGCCTTACCTAAGGGCTGCTACTGAGGAGGCCTTACCTGAGGGTGGCAGTAGGCAGCTTTACCTGGGGGCAGCAGCCTTACTGGAGGAAAGCTGCTTTACCTGAGGGCGGTCCTCCCCGAGGAAAGACCCAAGGGGAAGGGTGGCGGTCTGGCGAACACAGTGGCACGTGGTGCATGTAGCATGTCTCCGTCAGCTCTGAAGCAGCCAGACACCAACACCGGACAAGATGCCAAGACCTCCAGGATGCAGGCACATGCGTAGTGGGCAGGTCCAGACCTGTTGTGCATCCACCTGTCCAGCCCGGGCACCACCTGAGAACTGGGCATGAGCAAAAAAAAAAAACCAGCAGCCTGGGCATGCCCCCATGTGGCTCCGCCCACTGTGGACTCTCCGTGTCTAAGTCCCAAACCACTGGAGATCTGCTTTAGGGGCCGGAGGCTCCCTCGGGAAGGAGATCCCTCGAGAGCAAAGCGCTGCTTCTGGCCCTTCTGTCTTTCTTTGGGCACTGGCAAGAACATGACGTGGCACATTCAAGTGAGAGTCGCTGCAGAGATCCTGGGGAAGCAGACACCTCCAAGTCCCAGTTGCCCCCCAGGGATGGGGCCTCCCACTGCTGGGTATATTCAGTTTACTTTCCTGGGTTGGGGACGATTTCCCACAAGGTGAGTTTCTAGAGGCTTAATTGGAGGGTGCTTGCTAAAGGGTCTGAAGTTCTCAGGGCTTTCCCATAATGGGGTGTTTTAAAGTGTCCACTTAGTGGACAAGTTTGGCTCTGTCTGCTAGGCTGGGTCCCCCTACCCTGGCTCTCGAACTCTTGACCCTCTATCTGGGGTGTGTGCTAATAGGAGCTGCCCACCCACCCCTACACCATACCAGACCAAAGAGGGTTCATCTGGGAGCCCCCTCCTCCATGGCCTGCTAGTATGTGCTGGGTACTGTGACCTGATAGGTCCAACTGCTGGCCAGATGGGCAGGGTTCCTGGGAGAGCCAGGGGTCATGGGAGAGCAAGAGCTCTGCATTTTGCAGATCTGATTTTAGGTGGAGGGGTGAAGGAAGCGGAAAGCCACACAGAGTGGAGATGGCTTTAGTCTGAACCATGCTGAGTCCTGCCAACACAAAGCAGATCCACCTGATGAACTACATGAGGATTACCTGACCTCCATCAACTCTCTGCCTTTATACCTGAAGAAAAATATCTCAGTGATGTAGGAGATCGAAGCAAAATGCCAAGAAATTCTGAAAAAACAGGATGAACAAGATGAGAAGTTGAAATGAGAGACAGATGGTCCCCCAAAATTCTGAGTGTTGTGCTGCATCCAGAAAGCCCTGATTTGGAGCCAGGAGTTGTGCGATGAGAAGATTCAGATCCTGAGTCAGATAATGGAAATGGTGGAGAGTGAGAACAGACAAGTGGACAGTCATGTGAAAGTCTTGGAGACACCTAAAGAGATCAAGGACATGACTGGCAACAGATGCAATGCTGGTCAAGAGAAGGCAAAGAACAATAACATTGCACAGGCAGAAAAGACAAATTACAAGCATTCCCTGTGGCCACTCAACAATGTAAATCAAGTGATGAATGTATCTAATAATAATCATGACCATGATGACATCACCTCAAGAACACCCCAGGAAAAATATGCAAAAACCTCAAAGAACAGGCTTCATGGCCAAAGCACAGAAGGAAGCAAACCCTGCGAACCTTCCCAGTGATGCAAATGAGCCCACATACTGTCTGTGAAATCACGTGGCCTATGGAGAAATGATACTTTGCAGAAATAAAAAGTGCCCCCATTGTATGTTTCTATTTCTCCTAATTGGAACTTAGTCACAAGCCAAAGGACAAGTGATAGTATACCAAGTGTAAGGGCAGAAATTAGGAAATGATGGGCAAAGCATTGCAGAAGTCCAAAAAAAAAAAAAAAAAAAGAAAGAAAGAAAGCCTATAAGAGGTAGTTTCTGGACATTCTCTAGTAGAACAGAATAGCCTGTATGTGTATTGCATTGCCGCCTATGTTGAGGTTTGTGAATTGTCAAATGTATATTTTCACGAAATGTTAGAAAAGGTGCAGTTCCTTTCTTTGGGAGGGCAGTGAATCTCTCAGCCTTTCATTTTCAGTGGTCACATGTGTGAGAAGATAGTGTGCTTTGGATAACATTTTAGAAAATACAAATTATAGGTTTGAATTAAACACTTAAAAAAAGTGTCCACATACCTTCCTGAATTTCTGTCCCCCATGTCCTTGGTAAGCAGTTACTGACCCTGAGCCCCTCACCTCAGCTTCCTGAATATGGACTTTCTACTCCCCAAGACCTTGGCCTGACTGGGGAATGGAGCTTTGAACAGACAACATGTGCATAAAACTCAACAAACTGAAGATGTTGTGCACTCTTAGTGTGCTTACGCATCCTGCAACACATTACCAGAAGGAAAGACTTGAGGAGGAAAGAATGGCATGTTGATCATGCTGCTATGAAAGCACTGCCACTACTGATCCTAATTGAAAACTACCCTTACAGGTTTTCTAAGATACACTAGAATTAGAACAACCTTGATGCTCATGTTACTATTTTCCATGGAAAATCATCATGTACACAGTGTTTAGAAAGGACACACTAGCAAGATTAAACCTTCAACTCATAAAATAACTTAAGAACCAAATTGCTGGTAAGGCAGCCAACCATTCAGCTCAACATCATTTTGAATCTAAGGTATAAGTGAATACCCAGGGCTCTGAACTATGCAAATCTCTTATCATTGGCCTTCTGTAGTGTAGTTATGGGCCACAGATTCATGCAGTCCCATCTTTGGCTCTCTTGCCTTTGCTTAGAGCACTCCTAAGTGATGGACTTGCAGAACAGTTTTAAAGGATTAGTTTTCTGCTATTCCAAACAGAAATTTTAGTACATGAAAATATCTTACCATAAGCAAATTAAGTACAAATACTAATCTAAGTTAGGAAGAGGGCTAAAGTAGTTGAACATCTAATTTGACTTGCCTTCTTTTCTTCATATATTTTCTTTTTCCCTTTTGCTATAGCACTTTTTCACAGCTAGATTTCTAATTAATTACCATTAAACACAGTTTTTTCTCTCTTTTTTCTTTTTGTTTTGCTGGGGATTTAACCCAGGGCCTTTTATATGGGAGGCATGCACTCTACCAACTGAGCTACATTTCCAGTCATTATTTTTAATAAGGCTACTACTATGTACTTTGTTAATAAAAAGTGCCAGTGTTATGAAAATAGTTGGACTGCAAATAATCAAGCTAGCAACTCTTTACCTTCCTGAGGTACACATACCTCAGGGGACACCCACCTCCACTCTCAGACCATTTCTGAATGCATCTCCATTTATTACTTTAAGCATATTATTAATTCCTTGTGTATGTGTATTGGGTTTGCTTGTAACCCATAAAGAGTGGGTGCATTCCTAATGTGTCCACTCTTTCTCCCTACAGCATGGTACAGGATTTGCTACAATATTAATATTTTACACCCATTGTTTGCTACAATATTAATACCTATTATTGAATGGTAATTTAAATTATTTCATCTTCTAGAATTAGAGAATTAAAGTCTAGAATTAGACTTTAATGTAGATGGCCCATGGATAATGTATTCCTAGAGTTCATCATCCATTGTTAGAGCAAGTCTGGTTCTATCCATAGAGGAAATACTTGCTCTGATTCTTCATACTGGGTGACTACAATTTTATTACTAAGCAGAAAATCCTCCAAGTGTGCTATATTTGCTTGGCACTGTTTTCACAGTACTGTGTAAGCAGAAGCCTTGTTATATCAGAAATAATTTGTTAATTAAATGCATAAGGCATCCTGCCATTGTTCAATGAACTTACCGTGTTCAACATGTAAACTGCTGTCATCATCCTTTGGGTTCATGCCTCCTGTAGGCATGACATTAGCACTGCCACGTTTTCTTCAGCCTCAAGGATTAGAGGTCTCCATGTGTTGCCAGTATTGCCATAAAACACCTAGTACCTTCATGACACCTTTTTGGCTTTGGGGATTTTTTTTTTGCAGTGCTGGGAATTGAACCCAGGGCCTTGTTCTTGTGAGGCAATAACTCTATGAACTGAGCTATATCACCAGCTTATTTTATTTTTTAGAAATTTAGTAATTTCCTACCACCTGTGCTATGTAATAGGTTTCAATCATGGTTTGTAGAGCCAAACCAAGTTTGTTTCATGTCTCTCATTTTTCCACAGTGTCTGACAAAAACCCCAAGTTAACATCTTACTAAATGTGGAACTGGTTTATTCTGCAGTTTTATTTCTTTGTACTGTTTCAGTTGGGTACATCACCTCTACCTACTTGCCAGCTCAAAAAAACAAAAACAATAATAGAACAGTGAAACAAATACTACTTCTTAAAGAATTATCTTCAATGTACTTAATTTTCTCTATTTGAAAATAAAAACAGCACATTAGCATTTTCTTATTAATTGAAAAAATATTTAGTTTTTTGAAAAGATGATAATTGTATTAGGTTGTGAGGGCTGCTACAACAAGATACCAAAACTGAGGGCCTTATAAATAAATTTATTTCTCATGGCTATGCAAACTAGGAAGCCCAATATCAAGGGGTTCAGTATCTGGTAGGGCTTCCTCTGGTTCACAGACAGCCGTTTCTTACTCTTCTCACATGGAGGAAAGGGGCAAGACAACTCTCTCCTAATAACCACCCAGTGAACACAGCTTATAACATCACAGTGGTAATTAGGTTTTAACATGTGTATTTTAGGAGGAACATACATTTGCAGACCATAGCAGTAATGTTTTCTACAGTACAATGAGTTTGAAAATAAAGGACTAAGTATAAGACACCAGATTCAAAAAAATTATAATCCACCAGGAACTACCTGCCATTAAGCCCAGTGAATCAGGAGACTGAGACAGGAGGATTACAATTTTGAGACCAGCTTCAACAACTTAGCTAAAACATTAAAGATGACTGGAAATATAGCTCAGTAATAAAGTGCCCCTGGGTTTTAACCCTATTGCCAAAATAAACAATAACCATATGTCTGTATAATTTAAAATTGGGGAAATTAAAAGTGATATTAAGCCAGGTATAGTAGTACATACCTACAATTCCAGCTGCTTGAGAGAGAGACAGAAGGATCACAAGTTCAAGGCCATCCTGGAAAATTGTAGTGAGACCATATCTCAAAAAAAAAAAAAAAAAAAAAGCTGAGCATATAGCTCAGAGGTATAATGTCCTTGGGCTCACTCACCATTGCCACATCCCCCCAAAAATCTTAGAATTGACAAAGCCAACAGAGAATCTTCTAATTTGCTGAATCCTTTGTCTATTGGAATTTAATTTTAAATTGTAAAATTCTTTTTGGTACTGTTTCACTGTTTTCATTCGAGTGATTACATATTGAGAAACCCTGCAGGCAAAACTCCAGATCAGAAGCTAATGGGATAAGAATAGCTTATCCTCTAGAGAAGAGTAAAAAAGATAGCTATGGCTTTAAACCACAGTTCTAAGAAGTGTGATCTGGGACCAGCGACATCAAATTTCAAAGGAACTAACTAGTACAAATTCTCAGGGCCAAATTAGCAAACCTGCAAGAGTCTCATAATATGTTAAAGACTGAGATCCATTAGTTCAAACCACAAACTTTCAAGCATTTTATTTTTATATAAAATATGTGATTCACAGGTAGGAGACTGAGTAGAAAATAAGATTGCTTTTGCAAAATTGCTCCATTTCAAATATCACCAATGACTGTAATGACTGAGGAAATTGCACTCATTGTTCAGGGATATACTGCAGTATTTCTTGCTCTGTGAACATTTCTTAACCTTTTGAGTCACAGAGTGCTGTTGTTGCATTGCTGCATATGGTTCCTGGTGAAAGGTTCCATGTGTGTTTGTGGATGTGACTGAGAGGATTACAGAAGCTGTCCTCTCCCCACAGGAAGACTGCTCTGAACTGTGTGCATCACAGATGCTGTACTGGGTCTTGACTGTTAGTAGGTGTTTTTTTTTTTTCCCTTCTGAAACTGCTCAACCAAAATACCAAGTGGATAGCATATTTCTGTGGTTTACAAGTATTTTGTAACTACATTATCTGAAACTCCCTAATAATTTCAGAAAAGGTGACAAAGTTTATGTATTGTTATTTTACAGAATGTCTTTAGAAATAGCAATCTGTACTCTAAGTGAATATCACCCTTGAAAGACACATAACAAGTGCAAATATACATACTTTGCTATAGTGTACCACTTCCTGCCCAAAAAGTATTCACTGCAACATACTGAAGAGCAAAAAAGTTTAATCCAAAAGTTGTTTTTAGCTGCTTAAATTCAGTAAATATTGGAATCTAAGGGATTGTATTGCAATTGAAAATAAATTATCAATATACTTCCCTAAAATCATTTAATCTTAACTGAATACTTCAGAAATTCCTGCCATGTTTAATGTTAAAAATAAACATTGGTCTGGGGAGATAGCTCAGTTGATAGAGTGCTTGCTTCACAAGCACAAGGCTCTGGGTTCAATCCCCAGCACTGCAGAAAATAAATTAAACAAATAAATAAATAAAACATGCTTTTGCAGTTTATATCCAATTGGAAATTAACTCAAATATAATTTCTAATAACTTTAAGCCGTAGTATATTTACATATGTGATAAATATACATAATGTATGTCCCTCCTTATTACTTCATCTGACAATACATTATCAAAGACATTTATATGGTTATTTTCAGTCTCGTTTCTGCAATTTGTGAGGATTCACTTTAAAATATTTGCCTGATAAAGGATGTTAGTCACTGCTAATGCCTACATCTGCTTTTTCCTCTTCAGCTGGCTAATTCATTTTAATAAACAAAATGTACAGATAATCTCTTTGTTCACTGGAGAAGTCACAAGTTCCTGATTGTATGTTAATGTAGTATTAAATTAGACAAATTATATTTAAAGTGTACAAAATTCACTATTTTAAAGATTTATTTTTCAAATAGTCTAAGAGCTGGGAGGACATGAAGAAGAAAAAAAAATTTAAAGCCATTGATACCACTTATTCTTTTTTTTTATTGTAAACAAATGGGATACATGTTGTTTCTCTGTTTGTACATGACATAAAGGCATAACATTTGTGTAATCATAAATTTACATAGGGTAATGTTATTTGATTCATTCTGTTATTTTTCCCCTTCCCCCCCAACCCTCCAAACCCTCTTTTCCCTCTATACCATCCTTCTTTCCTCCATTCTTGCCCCCCTCCCTAACCCTAACTCTAACCCTAACACTAAACCCTCCCACTGCCCATTATGTGTCATCATCCACTTATTAGCGATATCATTCATCCTTTGGTTTTTTGAGATTGGCTTATCTCACTTAGCATTATATTCTCCAGTTTCATCCATTTGTCTGCAAATGCCATAATTTTATCATTCTTTATGGCTGAGTAATATTCCATTGTATATATATACCACATTTTCTTTATCCATTCATCAATTGAAGGACATCTAGGTTGGTTCCACAATCTGGCTATTGTGAACTGAGCAGCTATGAACATTGATGTGGCTGTATCTCTGTAATATGCTGATTTTAAGTCCTTTGGGTATAGGCCAAGGAGTGGGATAGCTGGGTCAAATGGTGGTTCCATTCCAAGTTTTCTAAGGAGTCTCCACACTGCTTTCCATTTAGTCAAATTCACATAGGCTATATTACCAAGTTCTTTTTGTTCTTCTTCTTCTCTTTTGGTTTTGATACTGCTGGAGATAGGACACAGGGCTTCACCATTGCTAGATGAGCACCCTACCCCTGGAGTACATCCACAGACTATTTTTATATTTGAAACAGGATCTCATTAAGTTGTCTAGCTCACCTCAAACTTGTGACAACCAGTCCTTCTTATTCTTTGGTATCACCTGCCTGACTATCTTGTTATTGCTACTCTGACAGCTGTGTTCACATTTAATTTGTGTTGACATTTCTGTCCAAACAGTTTGTGAGAAGGTTATCAGCAGCACAAAACTTAGCACAGTTCCCTGCTGATGGTGGCCACTCAGTTGAAAAGTAGTGGATTGGAATTTCTGCAATATGTAAACCTTCAGGGAATGAAGGAAAAAGTATAGTTGATTGATTCATTAAACAACTGTGTATTACATTGTAGAATGTACTGGGCATGAGGAGAAATAGCAGGTAGTAAGTTTGAAAAGGCCCCTGTCTTGGAAGCCATGTTTTAATGAGCTATATGCAAGATGCAATTAAGGAATACTAGTAGAAAATTTGAATTTATTTGGTCAGCCCCTTATGTTTTACAGAGAGGTTATTAATTGTAACTTGAAAATTATACAAAATTTAATATTGATAAGCTAAATTTTAAAATAAATAACAAAAATATCAACAAATTAAGCTTTTTATAAAACTATGACCATTTCTAATTTAATGCCTACAATAAAGAAAATGATGACTCTGACTATAATTGTGATTACTCTTCTATGGTTTTAAACCTATAAAAATATTCTTTATTATAAACTAAATTTATCAAAACCATAGTAAGTAGGTTGTGATGTAGCTCAGGGTTAGAGTGCTTACCTACCATATGCAGGCCATGATTTCAAATCTTAGCACCACTGAAAATATACATATAAATGCTTTTTATTTATATGAATTTTAATTTTTGTTTTCTGCATTTCTAGGGTATGAACACAGGGCACTTTGCAGCAAAGTTATATCCCCAGTCCTATTTGTTTTTATAAAATCAGGGTCTCACTAACTTTCCGCCACTCACCTTGAATTTATAATCCTTGTGACTCAGTTTTCCTATTTGCTAGGATTACAGGCCCACACCACCATTCCCAGCTTAAATTAATATTTTAAGAGAAACTCAATTTCAGTAAATATCCCCTGATACTAGATAGCACTAAGTGTTTTACCTTAATCTCTGAGATAATTCCTGTTTTTATAAGTTAGTATTTAAGAAATGCATGGAAGAAAGTCACTCATCATACAATATTAAGGTTACAGATAATATGCTGTTGCTTCACATAAGTGCTTCATGTCAAAAGTCAACTCCAAATCAAGACTGGACATTTTGATAGATCTTTTGAATTTCAGATATGATAAAAATAGTCATTTAAGAGACACTGATAGTAAAGAGTAATGCTGACAATTTGTGGTGTGTTTTCAAAGAACAGAGTTTAATCTTACTTAGCCAAAACTTATAATATAAAGAGGATAATAGAAACAAAGCCTATAAAAGTAGACTGGCAAGTCTGGGGTGGTGATTAGAGTGGATTCAGTAGGCAGCAAGGAGACAGAACTCTGTGTTCCTTTTTTAAACTCACATTTGAATTCTGAATTAAAGGTGATGAATTCCTTGGTCAACAAACTCATCTTTCCTGGTCAGGTTTTGATCCACAGTAATAAGGCCAGGCACTGAAGTAAAACTCTCACTATAGATTCCTCCTGGTCTGAAGTGGTCGATAAACACAATGATCATGAATAATTGACTGGGATCAACTGATATTCAAATAATGTGTTTTTTTAATTCCAGTAAATTGAATAGTTTGCTAAAATAATACTAAAAATAAGAGTTAATGTCAACAAATTCATTGTTAAGCTAGGACAAATACTTTTAAATGAAATACTCTAAAACAAAAACTTAGGTAAAATAACACCATTTCTCTTATCAAGTGGATTAATCAGTGTATTTTAAATTCTGTATACTTTCAAGTGGATAATTACAGAGGTTGTCTAGCACCAAACTTTCTGGATACATAGGCAGTATTATTTACTTTGAAGGTCATGGCTCAATGACAAATACAGGCCAGGAAGCACAAGTGATGGGACCCTAGGGCTCCCACTGCCTCTGCTGCCAGAATTAACCACAAGTAATGAGCATCAGGCATGGTGGCCACCCTCTATTCCTTTCAGTCACCTCAGTAAACCCCCTGTAGAAGTCCACACCTCTGTAGTGTCACACATGCCTTCTCTGTCTGCATCAATGTGTGACCCACCCTTTCCTTTCTTGTTCTGCCGTGTGTTTGCTAGACCTAGAAATTGCCAAGAACTATGTTAAAAAGACCAGATGATAAAGGAATGCATGACAAAATATTTCTTATATAAACTCAGTTTTATTTCCCTCCAGGAATATTTGTATTTAGACTGCACATAAAAACTCAAGTTAAATTTTTTTAAAGAAATTAAAAATGATTCACCATCACTTATAGGCAAGTTAGACCTCCAGGGTAAGGTATAGCTCTAATTTAAAGACAGGGTTTTTATTTCCCCAGCTTTCCTCCATTACTAGCTAAA
This sequence comes from Sciurus niger, assembly GCA_020740815.1. Lineage (NCBI taxonomy): Eukaryota > Metazoa > Chordata > Mammalia > Rodentia > Sciuridae > Sciurus > Sciurus niger. The sequence goes on from JAHUXG010008619.1 coordinate 52,084, forward strand.
AGACTGATAGGTGAGATATACCTCTGAAGTTCTAATTTAGTTTTCTATTCCATACCTTTTACCTTTCCCTTAATTCATTTTAGCAAGTGTGTTAGTCAGATTTCCACTGCTGTGACAAAATAACTGAGGTAAATCAACTTAAAGGAGACAAGATTTATTTTTACTTCTGGTTTCAGAAATATTTTCATGCTTGGCCCCATTTCACTGGGCCCATGGCAGGTAGAACATGGTAGTGAGTACAGAGCAGAGCCAAACTGCTCACTTTATGGTGACCAAAAATCAGAGGCCAGGTGCCCAATATAGCCTTAAAAGGCATACCCTAAATGTCCCATTTCCTCCAGTTCAGTCCTGCCTCTAAAGATTCCATCCCCTCCAATATTCCATGAAGTTTTAAATTCACCAGGGGATTAATTCATTATGAGGTCAGACCCCTAGTGATTCAGTAACCTCCTGAAGAACCCAGTTCTGTACCCTGCTGCATTCAAGACCAACTCTTCAAAACAATAACTTTGGGGACAATCCAGATTCAACCACAGTAACAGGTAACTGAGTTGTGTATTTAGCACCTGGGAGAAGTTTCCAAGTTTTTCACAAGGAAGAAAGCAAATCTTTTATGGCAGTGGCCCCCTGTTCCCTCCTCAGCTAGAAATGTAATAGAAGATTATGGAGAGTACCAAAACTTCTTTCTGACAAAGGGCTGGAAGATGTGCCCTCTGTCTCCAAGTATGTGAGATGACCTCAGGAATATGTGCTATCTCCAAGCATGTGAAAAGACCTCAGGGGGAAGAGATGCTACTTAGTTCACCTAGGGAGGCAGAACCTTCAGATCTTGTGTCTCAGGCTTTTACCACATTTCTTCATAACCTAATATAAAATGGAATCCACAGAATCTCCAGAAGTGAAGGTTTCTCATCACCTGGGATAGTGGGCATTTCACAACATCTGACTCCTGACCAACAGAGCCTCTTCCATAATTTGATTATATGTGAGAGCCCAAATCATGCCCATCCCAATTCTGGCTGTTGAACCTAGGGCCTCACACCTGCCAGAAGACTTTTGACACTCAACAATATCCTTACTCTGACATCTCACACTCATGAAATAAGCTCATTGTCACTTGTGACATTCAAAATATCCTCACTTGTCCTTTAACACTAATGTCATACCCCCAATGTGACATTTGACACATTATACCCTCACTCTGACCTCTGACACAAATGTGCTCATTGGCCTCTATCACTGACATTATACACTCATCTAACATCTCATACTCACAGATTACCCTCACGATGATCTCTAATACTTACTTATTACACTCACTGTGGTCTATGACACTAATAAAATATACTCACTGGTCTCTGATAGACACATAATATCCTCCTTTGGCCTCTAACTCTGAAATAGTATTCTCAGTGTGACTTCTGTTACTCATATAATAACCTCATTGTGAACTCTCTCACACACAATACCCTTACATGGCCTGAATCACTCACAGAATACCCTCAATGTGTCCTCTGGCTCTCACATAATTCCCCTTCTGAGCCCTCTGACACTCAAATAATATTCTCATTGTTATTTTTTAGAAACTGACATAATACTTCTGTGGCCATTCACACTCACTTTATGTCCTCACTATGACCGTTGACATTCACATTATTTTCTGAAATGATTTGGACATTCATTTATCTTCATTGGTGCCTCTGATACTCACCTAATTTCCTCAATTGTTATGTGAGACTCACATGATATCTTCACTGTGAATCTGATAGTCACATAATACCCTCACTTGACCTCTGACACTCCCATAACATCCTCACTGTGACCTCTCATAATCACAATATAACCTCACTGGGATGCCTGTTACTTATGTAATACCCTTAATTTGGATTATGACATTCACAAAATATCCTCACTTGACCTCTGACACTCATGTAATATTCTCACTTTGACCACTTACACTCAAATAATAACCTCACTCATCAGACACTCATATTTTGCACTCAATTTGACCTCTGACACAGATATTATATCCTTAATTGGCCTCTGACACATAATATTATCAGTGCTACCTCTGACACATAATAACTATACCGTGACATTTTGCACTGACACAACACCATCACTGTACCCTCTGACACTCACATAAATCCCCAATTCTGATCTTTGAAAATCACATAATACACATATTTTGATCACAGACACAGACTACTACCACTCTGTTCTCTCTCACTCACATAATAGCACACTGTGTCCTCTGAAAGTCACATAAACATTATCACTGGGTCCTCTAACACACATAAAATATCCTCACTTTGACCTCTGACATTGACATAATAACCTCATTGTGATGCCTGAAGCTGATATAATATCCTCTCTGTGAATTCTTGCACTCATAATGTCATCATTTTGGTCTCTGATACTGACAGTGTCCTTATTCTAACCTGTGATACTCACATAATATCCAGATTGGCCTCCTATAATCACATATTACATTCAATGTGACTTGTCATGCACATAATACCTTTTTGTGACCTGAGACTCTCACATCATGCTTGAAATATAGCCTTTGACACTCATATAATATCCACATTTGGTCTCTGATTTTCATATAATAAACTCAAACTAGCCTCTGACACTCACATAATATTCTAACTGTGACCTCTGTCACTCACTTGATATACTCACTTTTACCCCTGATATTCAAATAATATCCTCACTTGGCATTTGACACTCACAAAATGCCATCACTATTACCTTGACACTCATATAATACCCACATGTGACCTCTAATACTCAACAAATACCTTCAATGTGGCCTTATGCACTAACATAAAATATTTGTCATCTCCGATGCTCACATAATACACTCACTGTGGTTGAAGTCGGTCACTGTGACTTGGAACCCTCATAATATCCTCATGCTGGCCCCTGATGTGACAAAATATCCTCACTGTGGTTGCTGATACCCACATAATTTCCAATGTGTTGTCCCTGTGATTGACAGTATATCCCAACTGTAGCCTCTGACACTCATACAATATCCTTTCTGGGACAGTAACCACTCACATAATATCCTCCTTTGGTTCTGACACTCATAATATCATCACTGTGGCCTCTGACATTTACATAATAATACACAATTAAATCTGACATTTACTTAATACCCTCACTCTGGCCTCTGAATCTCACAAAATATCATTACAGTGGCCTCAGACATTCACATTATATCCTCAATGTGGTCTCTGATATTAACATAATACCCTCACTGTGGCCAATAAGACTCCCATGATTTTCTCACAAAATACCATTACAGTAGCCTCTGACACTCACATAATTATCTCTCTTACCACTGACATACAATATTCTCAATGTGACCACTGTGACCGCTGTCACTCATTAAGTATCTTCCCTGAGGCCTCTGACACTGATATAATGTCATCAGTGTAGCCTTAAATATTTAAATAAAATCCTCACTCAAATAATAACCTCACTGTGATCTCAAACACTCATATTATGCACTCAATTTGACCTCTGACACAGACATTATATCTTTAATTGACCTCTGACACATAATATCATCAATGCTACCTCTGACACATAATAACTATACTGGGATATCTTGCCCTGACATAATACCCCCATTGTACCCTCTGACACTCATAAATATCTTCACTCTGGTCTTTGACTCTCACATAATACCCTGACATACAATATTCTCATTCTGGTCTTTGACTCTCACATAATATTCTGTGTCCTCTGACATTCATATAATACACTCACCTTTGCCTTGACAATCACATCATATCTTCCCTTGGTCTGACTCAAAAATTCCCTCACTGTTACCATGATACTCACATAAAACCCTGATTGTGGCCTCTGAAACTCACATATAAAACTCAATGTGGCCTCTGACTCTCACATAATATCTTCACTGTGACTCCTGAAACTCACATAATAACATGTGACCTCTCACAATCACATAATACCCTCACTTTGCACTCTGACATTTACATAATACCCTCACTATGAATAATTACATGCATAATGTCCATACTGTAACCTCTGATTCTTACATAAAACTCTTCCTCTGGTCTCTGACACACATAAAATATCCTCAATGTGGCCTATTAAATTCACATTACACCCTCACTATAACATCTGACACTCAAATAAACTTCTTATCTGGCCTCCGACATTCATATAGCATCCTGAATATGACCTCAGGTTCTCCCATAATATTCTCACTCTGACTGCTCACCTTGAAAATCTGTCCTCACTGTAGCCACTTAAATCCAGATATTACCCTCACTTTGGCCTCTGACACATAATATCTTCACTCTGTCAGCTCACATTCACATATCTTTAATCTGCCCACCAACACTCACATAATACCTTCACCATGCCTCTGACACTCTAGTAATTAACTCACTATAGCCACTGACACAGAATATCCTTATGTAGTCTATGACACTTATCCTCATTCTGATCCCTTTACATAATATTCTCCCTTGACTTCTAGCACTCACATAATATCTTTACTGTGGCCTAAAATACAAAGTATTTGCCCTGTGAACACTCACATTCATATTCAACCCTCACTTGACCACTTTTTAAAAAATACCATTTTTTTAAAGGTTAAGATGAAAATTACAGAAAAAATAAAAATACAAGCAAAGAACAAAGTTATTAATTTGCAAGAAGTTTAATTGGACATGCCTTCCAGGTCATGAGTATACACACACATCACATTTTATGTGACTGAGATCATTGTATCATGCTTTTCCACACATGAATATTTACAAAAACAAAATCTAATATCTACCTCATTTGACCACTTACATTCACATAATATCATAACTCTGACACAAGAAACTCACAAATACCCTCACTCTGGCCTCTAACACTCATATAATGTTTACACTTGACCTCTGACACTAACATAATATCCTCACTGTGGAACCTGACACTCACATAATACACTCACTGTGACCGAAGACACTAATACCCTTAATGTGACTGCTAACACTCACATAATATCCTTAGTATGCACTGTGCCCTTTAGTATTAACATAATATTTATACATTAGGATTTATAACTAATATTGTAGTTGTTCTTTGTCTTTTAATGCCAACATACTATCAATCATTTTACACCCAAAATTAATAGTTATGTAATATGGGATATGTGTCCTCTTAAACACCTATAAAAACTGTCCTTTGGTGCTGGGTTTGTGGCTTACTATTAGAGCACTTGCCTAGCACAAGTGAGGCACTGAGTTCAATCCTGAGAAACATACAAAGATAAATACATTAAATTAAATTTAAAACAGATTTCTGTTATTTTTTAAACTGTCCCTTGTTCTTTCTATACTGATATTATATTCATACTATAGCATTAAAACTGCTGTGATCACTAGACTCTGGCTGTTCATACTATCATGCTTTCCATTCTATAAAATCTAAACCTAACAGAATAGCTGCCTGGATTGGTACCCTTCATATGAACGTGATAAATTTGTTGTACCCTCTAAAATTAATAGCTTCCATGTGGTCTTTAACACTAAAGAAATATTCTTACTATTAAACTAATATAGTAGATTACCTTAAAGATGATTATAATATCCATAGTGACCATCTAAAACACATAAAATAACTCCCCTGTAGAATTCAATATTAATACAATATTCCTATTATGACTGTTTCTTGTCCTTTTTCTAACAGTATATACATACAATAGCATGGAAACTACATAAGAGCTGTTCTGTCCTTTAATATTAATATAATTTTTCTGATATTACAACATCAGAAATGGATATCACAGCCATTCAGAGTACTCAAATACTGATACAATGTCAAAACTAGAGTATCATATACAAATATAGAAGTTGTGCTATGGCCTCTAAATCTAATGTATTATTCATAGCCTAGCATCTAAAATGAACATACTATTTCCCCTCTATCTTGAAATACTAATATGACATCCATATTATCACCTAGAAAAACAATAATATATGTGTTCTGTAGCCTTTAACATTATTATATGCCATCTTTTCCATAAACCCTGAAACCAATATAATAACTTACTTGTAGATTTTAATATCTATTTAATATCCTTGATATAACATCTAAAACTAGTTAACAGGTGTTCTGTAGCATTTAACATTAGCATATTTATATTATAAAACCTTATGCTAATAAAATATCTGCATTTTTGCATTAAATAATTTTTATGAGTTATCATTAAAATTAATGTATTAACAACCATGTTGATCTTAATCCTAAGATGATAGGCATACTTGAGTTTCTAAAAATGACCTAAAGGTTTATTTGTGGCTTTTAATACTAATATGATATCCATACTCTGACATATCAAACTGATATGATAGCTGCCTTTTGAAATTGATGTAGTATTCATACTATAGGAAGTACAACTAATATAATAATGGCCCTGAGGTTTTAATACTATTAAATTATCCATAGTATAAAATTTAATATTAACATAATAGCTTCTATATATAGACCTTGGATATTGATAGAAGAGGTGTGCAATAACATCTATAACAAATATAATAGCTGTTATGTAGTCTATTATGCAAAAATAATATAATAAAACATGTCAAGATAATGAAATATCTATACTTAGTTATTAATACCAATACTGTACTATACAAAACTGATATAATAGTTATCCTGTGGATTGTAGTTCTACTATAGAATCCATACTATTATAGAATTCTCATAACTAGGGCTGCTCTTCGTGATTTCCACTGGCAGTGAGCAGAGAGGTAAGACAGAGCACTAACTGGAACCAGGATGCAAGTTTTCAACAGGCTCTGTTAGAAACAAACCATGCCCAGGAACTGAAAGATTTAAGAAGGCAGTTGATCAAGGTACATAAAAAGCAGTGCCTTTGTCCCACTTCTCTTGGAGAAACATGTCACCAATAATGCAACTGCAATGAAACATCCCTCCGTCATACACAGGGTTCCATGCCATCTGTGATTTGAGTCTTTAGATCTGAGTTGCAGTCTTGCACCTGGGACCAACCAGGTGGCCCCTATGTTCCATGGTCTCTTTGTCAGGATCACCATACTCTGAGTACACAGCTGCAGATATGAGGACATTAGGAGGAACATATGTACCCTGCACTGCCTTGCTGCTCCTTGCTAACACAAGACCAGAGGGCAAAGTCTGTGAGCTGTTTCCAGGGTGTCTCAATCTCACACTGATGTTGATTTTTCTGGGCTTCACACTGTGCCTTTAATCACTGTATTTACCTAATTTGGATTTCAGTAGGAAAGTTGTGGTCTTAATATATCACTTTATAATTTTTATTTTTTTCTACATTGGTCTACCTGTCAGAAAAATCATAATTTTAAAAGAATGTATGTTCTTGTGATTTTTCTATTGCCAGTGTGTCACACTACACCTTTGTCTTGGATGCTCTTCTTAGAAAGGGAATAGTACAGCCCTCAGAACTTGATGCCTCAGTGTTTGGATCTGGTGATGCTGTACTTCAGAGTGTGAAAGTCAGGACTGGGACAACTGGATACAAAACCATGTTGAGGATATTGGTAGAAAGATGTATTAGAGGCAAGGGACTAACACTCAGGCTTTATTGCTATACTTGTTCATGGGACTTCCTTGTTAAGATAGTGAATCTGTTTCCAGTGGAATCAAACTCCTCTGGAACCCAAGATTCATCACCCCTTTTCTGTGATTTCTTTTTTCTCCTGTTTCATAGAATTAAACAAGAATACCAACAAATCAATTTTTAGGCATTTTCCGAGTGGTCAATGAAGAGAAATTATCACTAGCTGACCTTGTTAAGGGCATTTTACAGTGAATTGGAAATGGACTGAACTTCTGCTCATTTCATGGTCCCATCAGGTCTGCCAAAGGTCATACAGGCTCTTTCTTCTTCCTGAAGAAACTTAGTAGATAGGGAATGTTATCAAATAATGCCATAATGTCATAAGATGAATACCTTTGGGAGCAGGAGATAAGAGAGGAGAATTTTCCAAGACTTCGATTTTCACCAGCTTAAAAAACAGGGACTATTTCTTTTTTTCAAATTCACTGGTGCCTCAGGGTTTACCAAACTCAGCACCATTCAGAGTTGCAGATCTACCTTGTGGTGATCCTCCATATTTGTTGTTTCCCAGTAAATTTTAAGGAATCCACAAGCATTCAGCAATGCCCTATCTTGGAAGCCCTCAACAGGGGTGATTGTGCATATGAGTATTGATATTTGAGTCTTTCCAAGCCAGTGGTCTATAATCAGACTATTACCTTTGTGGGAAGGTAATGAGAAGCCAATTAGTTCTGTGTGCACAAGCAACATGGTTCTAAGCCTTTGAGATGGTTTGCTAAATTTTGATGTTTATTACTAGAAGAGAAGGACATCAACTTCATGTGTTCATTCAAAAGTGGGCACAGGGCACTCAGTGAACCTACATTAGATTATTAACTATCCCCTGAAAAGAGTGGTTACCTAGTCCTTTTACATTTTTCAAAACTGAATTGTCAGTTCTCTTTGCTTCAGTAAACTAAGCTATTGAATAAATATTGACTTCTGAGTTGGTTTTTTGTTCTTCTATTGAGGCTTTCTTTCCAAATTTTAGTTAGAAGAATAGGAACAAACTGTCTTCAACAACACACACAAAAAGAAGTGACCTGCTCTGATCTTGAAATAAGCAATGTGGACACTCCCTAAAGAAATAAAGAAAATTCCACTTTTATGGTTATGATCATGGTATTGAACTAAGTTTTGGAAATTTCACACCATCATTTCTTCTTTTTTAAATATTTTTTTTATTTTTACAGACACATTTTGATTCATTGTACACAAATGGGGTAAACCTTTTCATTTCTATGGTTGTACACAAAGTATATTAACACCATTCATGTAATCATACAGTAATACTGTTTCATTCTACTCTTTTTCCATCCCCACCCTCTCCCACTCCCTTTTCCTCTACACCCTCCAAAGTTCCTTCATTCTTCTCTTCCCTCAGCTACCCCACATCATTATATATTGTCATGTACTTATCAGAGAAAACATTCAGCCTTTGGTTTTTGGGCTTGGCTAATTTCACTAAGCATTATATTTTTCAACTTCATCCATTTACCAGCAAATGCCATAATTTTATTGTTCTTTATGGCTGAGTAATATTCCATTGTGTATATATACCACAGTTTCTATATCTATTCACCAAGTGAAGGGCATCTAGGTTGGTTCCACAATCTAGCCATTGTGAATTCAGCTGCTATCAACATTGATGTGGCTGCATCACTGTAGTATTCTGATTTTAAGTCCTTTGGGTATAAACCAAGGAGTGGGATAGCTGGGTCAAATGGTGGTTCCATTCCAAGCTTTCTGAGGAATCTCCATATTTCTTTCCAGAGTGGCTGTACCAATTTGCAACACCACCAGCAAAGTATGAGTGTACCTTTTTCCCCACATCCATGCCAATACTTATTATGCTTGTGTTCTTGATAATAGTCATTCTAATTGAAGTTAGATGAAATCTTAGGGAGGTTTTAATTTGCATTTATCTAATTACCAGGGATTCTGAGCACTTTTTCATACATTTGTTGATCACCTGTATGCCTTCTTCTGTGAAGTGTCTGCCCATTTCCTTAGACCATTTATTGATTGGGGTTTTTTGTATTTTGGGTTTAAAGTTTTTTAAGTTCTTTATAAACTTTGGAGATTAGTGCTCTGTCTGAAGTGTGTGTGTGGAAAAGATTTTCTCCCACTCTCTACACTCTCTTTTCACATTGTTGATTGTTACCTGTGCTGAGAAAAAAAAAACTTTTTAGATTGAATCTATCCCATTTATTGATTCTTGGTTTTATTGCTTGTGCTATGGGGGTCTTGTTAAGGAATTCTGGTTGCAAGCCAACATGATGGAGATTTGGGCATACATTTTCTTCTATTTGGTGAAGGATCTCAGGTCTAATTATGAGATTCTTGATCCATTTTGAGTTTAGTTTTGTACAGGGTAAGAGATAGGGGTTTATTTCTATTCTACTGCAAAGAAATTTCCAGTTTTTCCAGCACCATTTGTTAAAGAGGCCAACTGTTCTTCATTGTAAGTTTTGGCATCCTTGTCTAGTATGAGGTTACCGTACTTATGTGGGTATGTCTTCATGTCTTCTATTCTGTACCATTGGTCTACCTGTCTATTTTGGTGCCAATACCATGCCATTTTTGTTACTATTGCCCTATAATAGAGTTTAAGAGCTGGTATAGTGATACCTCCTGCATCACTATTTCTGCCCAGGATTGCTTTGGCTATTCTGGGTCTTTTGTTCTTCCAGACAAATTTTACAATGACTTTTTCTGTTTCCATGAGAAAAGTCATAGGAATTGCATTCAATCCATATAGCGCCTTTGGAAGTATGGCCATTTTGACAATATTAATTTTTCCTATCCAAGAACATGGGAGATCTTCCCATCTTCTAAGGTCTCCCTCAATTTCTTTCTTCAATGTTTTTCAGTTTTAATTGTAGAGATCTTTTACTTCTTTGGTTAGATTGATTACCAAGTAATTTAATTTTTTAGGTTATTGCAAATGGAGTTGTTTTTCTCATTTCCCTTTCAGATGTTTCATTGCTTGTGTATAAAATGCTTTAGATATATGCATGTTGATTTTATAACCTGCTGTTTTGCTGAATTCATTGATGAGATCTAGAAGTTTTCTGGAGGAGGAGTTTTTTGGATCCTCTAAATATAGAATCATGTCATCAGCAAATAGTGACAGCTTAAGATCCTCTTTTTCTATTCATATCCCTTTAATTTCTTTAGTCTGTCTAATTGCTCTGGCTAGTATTTCAAGGACAATGTTGAATAGAAGTGGTGAAAAAGGACATCTCTGTCTTGTTACCATTTTTAAATGCTTTCTGATTTTCTCCATTAAGAAAGATGTTGGTGGGGGGCTTAAGATAGTGGACTAGAGGGTGACTGCATCTCCTGGTGCTCCAAAACTCATGATTCAAGAGGGGAGGTTTTGAGAGACCCAGATGAACTCAGAGATGCTGGGTGAATCACTCCCACTGGGTGAAGCTCGGCCTGGGCAGCAGGCTGGGACAGTGGGCAGCTTCTCGGACCATGGCAGGAGGGCCAGAGGCTTTCCAAAGAAGCCCAGCTCCATTCAGTGGCAAGCCCAGCCTACAGCCAGCTTCTCCAAAGACACCCACCTAATGAGAGGCTTTCTGAGCACACTCAGCCCCAAGTCCCACACCCAGAAGTGGGTCCTGGTCCTCAGAGAGCTTTTCGGACCAGGGCAGGGTGGAGAGAGGCATTTCCCAGCAGCCGAGTTCCATCTGGTGGCAGGCCCGTTCCACAGCAAGATTCTCAGAGCAGGTCTGCCAAGTGAGAGACTTTCTGCACACACCCAGTCCCCAGTGACTGCCCCGATCTGGTCCACAGGCAACTTCTTGGACCAGGGCAGGTGAGCCTGAGGATTTACCAGGCAGCCCGGGCTCCATTCGGTGGCAGGCCCGGTCCACAGCAGGCTACTTGGAGTAGGCCCACCTAGTGAAAGTCTTTCTGAGAACACCCATCCTGCAACCCCGAAGACAGCAGTGGGCCATGGACAGCTTTCTTCTGAAGCACTGCATTATCAAGTCCTCCAAGACTTCAGGCTACAAAAGGTTAGGACGTGATATGCTGGAAATCCACAGAGAAACTATACATCAGTACAGGAAATCTGCAATATCTCAGGGTCCCACTGATATCTTACCAATATGAGAAAACAAGGGAAGAAAATGTCCCAAACAAAGCTAGATGCTATATCAATAAAATGCAATGACACCATGGCAGAAGAAATGTCAGAAGGAGAGTTCAGAATGTACATAATTAAAACAATAAGAAAAGCAAATGAGGAGATGAAAGATCAAATGCAGGCATTGAAGGATGAGATGAAAGAGTAAATGTAGGCATTAAATGATCACACTAATCAACAGTTAAAAGAGCAAATAAAGGAAGAAAAAGATCATTTTAATAAAGAGTTAGAGATATTGAAAAAAAGCAAGCAGAAATTCTTGAAATGAAGGAAATAATAAACCAAATTAAAAACTCCATGGAAAGCATAACCAATAGAATAGAACACCTGGAAGATAAAACTTAGGACATTGAAGACAAAATGATTAATCTTGAGAACAAAGTTGACCAAACACAAGAGATGGTAAGAAATCATGAACAGAATCTACAAGAATTATTGGATATCATAAAGAGGCCAAATTTGAGAATTATTGGAATTGAGGAAGGCACAGAGAAACAAACCAAAGGAAGGAACAATCTATTCAATGAAATAATATCAGAAAATTTCCCAAATCTGAAGAATGAAATGGAAAATCAAATATAAGAGGCTTATAGGACTCAAAATACACAAAATTACAACAGATCCACACCAAGGCACATTATTATGAAGATACCTAGCATACAAAGTAAAGACATGAGTGAAATAAAGGCTAGGAGAGAAAAGAATCAAATTACATTCAGGGGGAAACCAATAAGGATATCAGCAGGTTTTTCAATCCAGACCCTAAAAGCAAGAAGGGCCTGGAACAACATATATCAAGCCCTGAAAGAAAATGGATGCCAATGAAGAATCTTATACCCAGCAAAACTTACCTTCAGATTTGATGATGAAATAAAAGCCTTCCATGATAAACAAAAGTTAAAAGAATTTACAAAAAGAAAGCCAACATTACAGAACATTCTCAGGAAAATATTCCATGAGGAAGAGATGAAATACAATGATGCAAATCAGCAAAGGGTGGAACTATCCTAAATCAATAGCCACATAAAGAACAAACCAAGTCATGTCAAAAACCAAAAATAAGTCAAATGACTGGAAATACAAAACATATCTCAATAATAACCCTGAATATTAATTGCCTGAACTCATCAATCAAAAGACATAGACTGGCAGACTGGATTAAAAAGAAAGATCCAACAATATGTTGCCTGCAAGGGACTCATCTCATAGAAAGAGATACACACAGACTAAAAGTGAAAGGATGAAAAAAAAACATACCTTGCATATGGACACAGCAAAAAAGCCAGAGTACCCATCCTCATTTCAGATAATGTGGATTTCAAGCCAAAGTAAGTCAGAAGGGATAAAGAAGGACATTTCACACTGCTTAAGGGAAGCATAAATCAGCAAGACATAACAATCATAAATATCTATGCTCCAAACATTGGCTCATCCATGTATGTGAAACAAATTCTTCTCAATTCCAGAAATCAAATAGACCACAACACAATAACACTAGGCAATTTTAACACATCTCTCTCACCACTGGTAGATCTCCCAAACAAAATCTGAATAAAGAAACCATAGATCTCAATAACACAATCAATAATTTAGACTTAACAGACATATATAGAATATATCATTCAAAAAAGAGCGAATATACCTTCTTCTCAGTAGCATATGGATCCCTCTCTAAATTAGACCATATTTTATGCCATAAAGCTAATGTTAGCAAATACAAGAAGAGATGCTACCTTGTATTCTATCAGATCATAATGGATTGAAAGTAGAAATAGATGAAAGAATAAAAAACAGAAACTACTCCAACACCTGGAGATTAAATAATACACTATTATATGATGAATGGATAACAGAATACATCAAGAGGGAAATAAAAAAAAATTCTTAGAAGTAAACGAGAACAAAGACACATCATATCAAAATCTCTGGGACAAAATAGAAGCAGTACTTACAAGATTTATTTCATGGAGCATATTCAATAAAAGAAGTAAAAATCAACAAATGAAAAACTTAACACTACAGTTTAAAGCCCTAGAAAAAGAAGAAGAGATCAACACCAAAATTAGAAGAGGACAGGAAATAGTTTCAGAGCTGAAATCAATAAAATTGAAACAAAAGAAACAATAGAAAAAATTACCAAAATAAATAGTTGGTTCTTTGAAAAAATAAACAAAGTTGATAAACCCTTAGCCACACTAACAAAGAGAGGAAGAGAGAAAATTCAAATTACTAAAATTTGGAATGAAAAAAAAATATCACGACAGACATGAGTGAAATAAAAAATATATTTAGAAGCTATTTTGAAAATCTATACTCCAACAAATCAGAAAATCTCAAAAACATCAAAAGGTTTCTAGAAGCATATGAATTAACTAAACTGAACCAGGAGGACATACAAATTTTAATAAATCAATTTCAAGTAACCTACAGCAAAAAAAGTCCAGGACCAGAAGGGTTCTCAGCCATGTTCTACAAAACCTTTAAAGAAGAGCTCATTCCAATATTCCTCAAAGTGTTTTATGAAAAAGAAGAGGAGGAAACCTTCCCAAACTCATTCTATGAAGACAATATCACCCTGATACCTAAACCAGACAGAGATATATCAAGGAAAGAAAATTTCAGAACAATATCCTTAATGAATATCAATGCAAAAATTCTCAACAAAATTTCAGCAAATTGCATACAAAAATATATTAAAAAGATAGTGCACCACAATCAAGTGGGTTTTATCCCAGGAATGCAAGGTTGGTTGAACATTTGGAAATCAATAATGTAATTCATCATATCAACAGACTAAAAGTCAAGAAACACATGATTATTTTGATAGATGCATATAATCATTTCATAAAATACAGCATCCATTTATGCTCAAAACACTAGATAAAATAGGGATAGTTGGAACATTCCTTAACATTGTAAAGGTCATCTGTGCTAAACCCATGGCCAAAATCATTCCAAATGGTGAAAAACTAAAAACATTCCCCCTAAAACATGGAACAAGGCAGGGATGCCCTCTTTCATCACTTCTATTCAACATTGTCCTTGAAACTCTATCTGAGCAATTAGACAGACCAAAGAAATTAAAGGGATACAAGTAGTAGAAGAAGAATTCAAACTATCTCTTTTTGCTGACGACATGATTATATATTTAGAGGAACCAGAAAATTCCACCAGAAAACTTTTAGAACTCATAAGTGAATTCAGTAAAGTAGCAGGATATAAGATCAATGTTAATAAATCCAATGCATTTTTATACATAAATGATAAATCTTCAGAAAGAGAATTTAGGAGAACTAACCCATTCTCAATAGCCTCAAAAAAAATAAAATACTTGGGAATCAATCTAACAAAAGTGGTGAAAGACCTCTACAGTGAGAACTAAGGAATACTAAAGATAGAAATTAAAGAAAACCTTAGAAGATGGAAAGATCTCCCATGTTCTTGGATAGGCAGAGTTAATATTGTCAAAATGGCCATACTACCAAAAGTGTTACACATATTCAATGCAACTCCAATTAAAATCCCAATGAAGTACCTTACAGACATAGAACAATCAATCATAAAGTTCATCTGGGTGAATAAGAAACCCAGAATAGCTAAAGCAATCCTTAGCAGGAAGCCTGAAACAGGGGGTATTGCAATACTAGATCTTCAACTATACTAAAAAGCAATAGTAACAAAAACGGTATGGTATTGGTACCCAAACAGACAGGTAGATCAATGGTACAGAATAGAGGACACGGACACAAACCCAAATAAATACAATTTTCTCATACTAGACAAAAGTGCCAAAAATATGCAATGTAGAAAAGATTGCCTCTTCAACAAAAGGTGCTTGGAAAACTGGAAATCCAAATGTAGCAAAATGAAATGAAACCCCTATCTCTCACCATGAACAAAACTCAACACACAATGAATCAAGGCCCTCAGAATTAGACCAGAGACCCTGCATCTTACAGAAGAAAAAGTAGGTCCAAATCTCCAACATGTCCACCCAGGATCAGACTTCCTTAACAGGACTCCCATAGCACAAGAAATAAAAGCAATAATCAATAACTGGGATAGATTCAAACTAAAAGCTTTCTCTCAGCAAAGAAAACTATCAGCAATGTGAAGAGAAAGCCTACAGAGTAGGGGGAAATCTTTGCCACCCATACTTCAGATAGAGCACAATCTCCAGAATATATAAAGAACTCAAAAAACTCTACACCAAGAACACAAAAAATCCAATCAACAAATGGGCTAAGGAAATGAACAGACACTTCACAGAAGCTCTACAAGCAATCAACAGACATATAAAAAAATGTTCAACTTCTGTAGTAATAAGATGAATGCAAATCAAAACTACCCTAAAATTCCATCACGCCCCAATTAGAATGGCAATTATCAAGAATACAAGTAACAAGAGGTGTTGGTGAGGATGTGAGGAAAATAATATACTCAAAAATTGCTGGTGGGCTTGCAGATTAGTGCAGTCACTCTGGAAGGCAGTGTGGATATTCCTCAGAATGCTCTGAATGGAACTACCATTTTTCCCAGCTATCCCACTCCTTGGTCCACACCCAAAGGACTTTGAAGCAGAATACTACAAAAATGCAGCCACATCAATGTTCATAGCTGCTCAATTCACAATAGTCAGACTGTAGAATCAACCTAGATGCCCTTCGACTGATGAATGGATAAAGAAACTGTGGCATATTTATACAATGGAATATTATTCAGCCATAAAGAATAATGGAATTATGGCATTTGCAGGCAAATGGATGAAACTGGAGAATATCAGGCTAAATGATATAAGCCAATCTCAATAAACCAAAGGAAGAATGATCTCACTAATAAGTGGGTGATGACACAAAATGGGGGGAAGTGGGCAAGAATGGAAGAAGGCAGGACTATATAGAGGGAAAAGAGGGGTGGGAGTGTTGGGAGTGTAGGGAAAAAATAACAGAATAAATAAAACAACATCAACCCATGTAAATGTATGATTACACAAATGGTATGCCTTTACTTCATGTACAAACAGGGAATCAACATGTATTTCCTTTGTTTAAAATAAAAATAAATTTAAAGAAAGGAATGATGTTGGCCATGAGTTTAACATAAATAGCCTTTACAAAGTTCAGCTATTTTCCTACTATCCCTATTTTTGCTAGTGTTTTGAGCATGAAGGGGTGTTGTATTTTGTTGAATGCTTTTTCTGCATCAATTAAAAGAACCATATGATTCTTATCCTTAAATATATTGACACGATGGATTACATTTATTGATTTACAGATGTTAACCATCCTTGCATTCCAGGGATGAACCCCACTTGATCGTGGTGCATAATTTTCTTAATGTTTTTGGATATGGTTTACCAGTACTTTGTTAAGAATCTTTGCATTTATATTCACCAAGGATATTGGTCTAAAATTTTCTTTCCTTGATGTGTCTTTCCCTGGTTTGTGTATGAGTGTGATATTAACTTCAAAGAATGAGTTTGGTAGGGTTCCCTCTTTTTCTATTTCCTGGAATAATTTGAGAGTTATTGGAATGAGTTCTTATTTGAAGGTCTTAAAGAACATGGCTGAGAATCTGTCTGGTCCTGGGCTTTTCTTGGATGAGTAGACTTAATGGCTTCTTCTATTTCATTGCTTGATATTGATCTGTTTAAATTGTGTATGTCCTCCTGGTTCAGTTTGTGAGGATCATATGTCTCTACAAATTTGTCAATGTCTTCGGTATTTTCCTCTTTGTTGGAATATAAATTTTCAAAGTAGCTTCTCATTAGGTTATGTATGTCAGTGGTGTCTTTTGTGATATTTCCTTTTTCATCATGAATTTTAGTAATTTGAGTTTTCTCTCTTCTCTTTGTTTTTGTGGCTAAGGGTTTGTCTATTTTGTTGACTTTCTCAAAGAAACAACTTTTTGTTTTGTCAATTTTTTCAATTTTTTCTTTTGTTTCAATTTCATTTATTTCAGCTCTGATTTTAAATATTTCTTGTCTTCTACTACTTTTGCTGTTATTCTGTTCTTCTTTTTCCAGGGCTTTGAGCTGTAATGTTAGGTCATTTAGTTGTTGACTTTTCATTATTTTCTTGAATGCACTCCATGCAATGAATTTTCTTCATAGTACTGCTTTCATAGTGTCCCAGAGATTTTGATATGTTACATCATCATTCTCATTTACCTCTAAGAAATTTTTTTATCTCTTCAGTGATGTTTTCTGTTATCCATATTTTGTTCAATAGCATATTATTTAGTCTCCAGGTGTTGGAGTAATTCCCTTTTTTTAACTTTGTCATTGATTCCTAATTTCATTCCATTATTATCTGATAAAACACAAAGCACTCTCTCTACTTTTTGCATTTCCTAAGGGCTGCATTGTGGATAACATATGGTGTATTTTTGAGAAGTTTCCATGTGCTGTGGAGAAGAAAGTGAATTTGCTTGTTGGTGGATAGAATATTCTATATATGTCTTATGTCTAGTATATTGATTGTTTTGAGTACTGTGGTTTCTTTGTTTAGTTTTTGTATGGAAGATTTATCCAATGGTGACAGCGGTGCATTAATGTCACCCAGAATTATTGCATTGAGGTCTATTTGATTCCTGGAATTGAGAAGAAGTTGTTTGATGTACAGGGATGCACCATTGTTTGGGGCATAAATATTTAGTATCATTATGTCTTCCTTATTTATGTTTCCCTTAAGCAGTATGAAATGTCCTTCTTTATTCCTTCTGACTAACTTTGATTCCAAGTCCACTTTACCTGAAATAAGGATGGAAACCCCCACTTTTTTACTGAGTTCATGTTCATGGTAAGTTTTTTCCCATCCTTTCACCTTTAGTCTGTGGATGTCTTTACCTATGAGATGAGACTCCTGCAGGCAGCATATTTTTGGGTGTTTCTTTTTAATCCATTTGGCCAGTCAATGTCTTTTGATTGTTGATTTTAGGCCATTAACATTCAGGGTTATTATTGAGATATGATTTGCATTCCCAGTCATATTGGAATACATATGCTATGAAAGCATATGGTTTTTTACTTGGCTTGGTTTCTCCTTTGAGTGGATTTTTCTTTAAGGTAGTTCCTCCTATTGCTGACCTACATTGTTGTTTTCATTTTCTTCTCATGGAATATTTTGTTGAGAATATTCTGTAGCACAGGCTTTTTGTTTGTAAATTCTTTTTAATCATGGGAGGATTTTATTCCATCTTCAAATCTGAAGGTTAGTTTTGCTGGGTATAAGATTCTTGGTTGGCAACCGTGTTCTTTCAGAGTTTGAAATATGTTGTTCCAGGCCCTTATAGCTTTTAGAATCTGGGTTGAGAAGTCTGCTGATATCCATATTGGTTTCCCCTTATGTGTAAACTGATGCTTTTCTCTCGCAGCCTTCAAAATGCTATTGTTATTTTGAATCTTAGGCATTTTCATTATAATGTGCCTTGGTGTGAATCTGTTGTGATTTTGTGCATTCAGTATTTTGTAAGTCTCTTGTAATTGATTTTCCATTTCATTTTTCAGTCTTGGGAAATTTTTGATATTATTTTACTGAATAGTTTGTTTATTCCTTTTATTTTTATCTTCATGCCTTCCTCAATCCAGATAATTCTTAAATTTGGTCTTTTCATGATGTCCAGTAGTTCTTGGAGGTTCTGTTCATGATTTGGTACCATCTCTTCATTTTTAACTTCATTTTTAAGATTAAATATTTTGTCTTCATTGTCTGAGGTTCTGTCTTCCAAGTGGTCTTGTCTTTTGGTGATGCTTTCCATTGAGTTTTTTATTTGGTTTATTGTTTCCTTCATTTCAAGGATTTTCATTAGTTTCTTTTTTTTTTTTTGAGAATCTCTATCTGTTTGTTGAAATGATCTTTTGCTTCCTGCAGTTGCTCTTTCAACTGCTTATTGGTATTATCATTCATTGCCTGCATTTGCTCTCTTATCTCATCCTTTGCTTCACAAATCACCTTAATCATGTATAATCTGAAGTCCTTTTCTGACATTTCTTCTACCGTACTGTCATTGGATTCTATTAATATAGAATATAGATTTGTTTGGATCATTTTCTTCCTTTGTTTTTTCATGTTGTTCATGTATCTTCCCCTCTATCACTGCAAATCTAGGGTATTGAAGATTCCCCCCCATAGGCATATAGTGGCCCTATAGGTTTCCAAAACCATTTGTTTAAGGGGGGATCAAAATTAATAGTCCCCAATTCAGACAGTATGCAATCCTAAATCAAATAATCCCTATGAGGACATTAAAAATATTGTCATAATAAACAGAATGAGCTCAAATATTATCTTTGGTATAACAAACAGATTTGCAATAAGGTCTACTGTTTCTAACAGAGAAAAAAGAGGATGCAGAGGGATGTAGGATGTAGCTGTTAATGGAATAAGAAGAGAATGTACAGAAATTCTAGATAATAGAAAGCATGAGAGTATAATCAAAAGAAATTGGATGTTAGCATGCAAAAAGGGAGAAAGAAACTCTGAGGGAGCAGGTAAACAAAAGGTAAAGAAAGCAAAATAATAAAAAAAATCTTAATATTGTTTAATAAGGAGGAAAAAGAAAATCTACACTATAACAGTCATACAGTATTCAAACCTCCCTGTCTTCAGTAGCCTGATGTATAAGAGGTACCTTACAGGATCCAAGATGGCAGACTAGAGGGTGACTGCATCCCCAGTCTCTCCAGAACCCAGGAGTTAAGAAGGGGAGGCATTGAGAGACTCAGACTAAAATAGAGCCACGGGTGAGTCTGCCCACTGGTAAAGCTCGGCCCGTGTGGCAGGCCCAGATAGAGGTGACTTATCACAGCAGGGCAGGGCAACTAGAGTCTTCCACAGGCAGCCCTGTGCACTCCGGCAGTGGGCCCCTCCAACACAGCAAGCTTCTCCAGGTTCTCGGAGCAGGCCCCCTAGTGAGAGCCTTTCTGATCAGAACAAGCTCCAAGTCTTGGAGCCAGCGTGGCATGCTCCACCCCACAAGCAGCTTCAGGGACCAGGACAGGGCAGCCAGAGACCTCCCCAAGCAGCCTGGACCACTGCAGTGGGAGGTGCCTTTCAAGGGTAGCTTCTCAGAGCAGACCGCCCAGTGAGAGCCTTTCTACATAGAGCCAGCCACAGGTCCCTGAGCCAACTGACAGTTTTGATCTGCAAGCAGCCTCTGGGATCAGGGCAGAGAGCCAGAGAATTCTCCAGGTGGTTCTGCCCACTCCGGCCACAGGCTCTTTCCGTGGGATGATCCAAGATGGAGGCCTAGAGGGTGACTGCACCTCCAGTAGCTCCAGAACCCAGGACTCAACAAAGGGAGGCACTGAGAGACTTGGACAAAAATAGAGTCACCAGGTGAGTCTCCCCCACTGGGCGAAACTTGGCCTGGGCAGCAGGCACAGATAGGGGTGGCTTATCAGAGTAGGGCAGGGCAGCTAGAGTCTTCCCCAGGTAGCCCTCCACACTCCGGTGGTGGGCTCCTCCCACTCGGCCAGTTGCACGGTGCATGCCCCCAATGAGAGCCTTTCCGCACAGAGTCAGCTCCAAGCCCTGGAACCAGTAGTGGGTTAGGGGCAGCTTTCTTTGGAAGCACTGCATTATCAAGTTCCTCCAAGACTTCAGGCTACTGAAGGCTGGGAGGTGATACACTGGAAATCTACAAGACACTATAAGCTAATAGACGAAATCTGCAGTATCTCAGGGTTCCACTGACAGCTAATCAATATGAGAAAACAAGGGAAGAAAACGTCCCAAACAAATGTAGATACTACATCAATAATATCCAATGACAGCACAGCAGAAGAAATGTCAGAAAGGGAGTTCAGAATGTACATAATTAAAACAATCAGGGAAGCAAATGAGGAGATGAAAGAGCAAATGCAGGCATTGAAGGAGGAGATGAAAGAGCAAATGCAGGCATTAAATGATCACAGCAATCAACAGTTAAAAGACCAAATACGGGAAGCAAGATTTATTTCAATAGAGTTAGAGATACTGAAAAAAAAAAAACAAACTGAAATACTTGAAATGAAGGAAACAATACACCAAGTTAAAAACTCCATAGAAAGCATAACCAATAGAATAGAACACCTGGAAGACAGAACCTCAGACATTGAAGACAAATTATTTAATCTTGAAAACAAAGTTGGCCAAAGAGAGAGGATGGTAAGAAATAATAAACAGAATCTCCAAGAATTATGGGATATCAAGAAAAGGCCAAATTTAATAATTATTGGGATTGAGGAAGGCTTAGAGAAACAAACCAAAGTAATCAACAACCTATTCAATGAAATAATATCAGAAAATTGCCCAAATCTGAAGAATAAAATGGAAAACCAAGTAAAAGAGGCTTATAGAACTCCAAACATACAAAATTACAACAGACCCACACCAAGGCACATTATTATGAAAATACCTAACATACAAAATAAAGACAGAATTTTAAAGGCCGCGAGAGAAAAGAATCAATTACATTCAGAGGGAAACC